>PGTU02012573.1:0-10000 GCA_002896215.2 Cicer echinospermum | reverse complement strand
TCAAGGTGATCTGGAACCAATTACTGGATGATGCGACTTGGGAACTGGAAAGCAAGATGAGGAAACACCCAGAGGTTAATTTTATCGATGCATTTGTTTCGAGGACGAAACTAATTTTAGGGGGGAGTAATGTAAGACCCGTAATTTTAACGTAACCCTTTTATGTATTTTTGGTATATTTTTGGATTTGGCTCGGAGGCTTTTAAGCAAAAGTTAATAATATTTGGAGTTTTATTATCAGAAAGGTTATTCTCGATGCCATCTAGAATTTCTCGTCGATAAATAACATGAATTTTAGTGGCGAATATACTTTACGAGCTAATTTAAGGCGCTTCGGCGAAACGGTAATCTTAATAATATCTTAGGTTTTGAGATATTTGGTTAAGTTATATTTATTTTATTTATATGATGTTTGTTGCGAAACATCCTTGGTTCTCAACCGCTTAATCTTCCTGTCTTCAATCCTCACGGGTGGTACTTCGAACGACAGGTTATCCTTTAGCTGGATTGTGTCTGGTTCGATCACGTGAGATGGATCTGCGAGATATTTCCTCAACTGCGACACATGAAACACGTCATGGATATTGGACAGTATCGGAGGTAATGCAATCGATAAGCAACCGGCCCAATTCGTGCAGAAATCTGATATGGTCCAATGAATTTCGGAGTCAACTTCTTCGATTTCAAGGCTCTACCTACTCCAGTAGTAGGTGTGACTCTCAGAAATACATGGTCGCCCTGTTCGAATTCCAAAGTCTGCGACGCTTGTCCGCGTAACTCTTCTGGCGATCTTGTGAAGTCTTCATTTTCTCCTTGATCTTCCTTACTTTAGCTGTGGTCTGTTGCACCATCTCTGGTCCGACAATCATATTCTCACCGTCTTTATACCAACACAAGGGCGTCTGACACTTGCGTCCGTATAAAGCCTCATATGGTGCCATTCCAATACTTGCGTGGAAACTATTGTTGTAAGTGAACTCAATCAATGGAAGTACATCATCCCAACTTCCTCTATCATCTAAAACGCATGCTCTCAACAGATCTTCCAAGGACTGATTTGTCCTTTCAGTCTGTCCGTCCGTTTGTGGATGGTAAGCTGAACTCAATCGTAGCTTCGTTCCCAACGCTTCGTGCAATGCTCCCCAAAAATGCGATGTGAACTTCGGATCACGTCTGATACAATGCTCGATGGTACCCCGTGTAACCTCACAATTTCAGCAATGTAGATCTCCGTTAGCTGATCTACCTTATAGGTGGTCCTTACCGGCAAAAAAGTGAGCAGATTTTGTTAGTCGATCCACTATCACCCATATGGAATCATTCTTCTCCTTGTCTTTGGTAATCCGGTTATAAAATCCATGGAAATGCTGTCCCACTTCCATTCAGGAATATCTAAAGGTTGCAACATTCCAGCAGGTCGCTGATGTTCCACCTTCGCTTTCTGACAAGTTAGACAAGTGGACACATATTCCGCCACATGTTTCTTCATTCCTGGCCACCAATAGTTCTGCCTCAAATCCTGATACATCTTTGTTGCCCCAGGATGAATACTCAGCTTACTCTTATGCGCCTCTTCTAGAATCGTTTTCCGCATATCTGTAATGGCTGGTACACAAATCCTACCATTACACCGCAAAACATTATCTGCCCCGATCTTGAACTCAGTCGTCTTCCCTTGTACTATTAGATTCCTCTTCTCTTGAATTAAGACGTCATCCTGAGAATTCGCAATGTCTTCAAGTAAACCCACTCGAGATCTTAATCATTCCGAATTTCAAAATTCCCGGTGCAAACTCTACGTTCAAGTGCAAGTCTCTAAAAGCTTCCCACAACTCTTGTTGTCTAGCCATAATCAGTGAAGACACCGATACACTTCTTCTGCTCAACGCATCAGCCACTACATTGGCCTTCCCAGGGTGGTACTGCAGTGTGAAATCAAAATCCTTAAGAGTCTCCATCCATCGTCTCTGGCGCATGTTCAACTCCTTCTGATCAAACAAATATTTCAAGCTCTTATGGTCGCTGAAACACGGTGAACGTGCACCCATATAAATAATGCCTCCAGATCTTTAATGCAAAAAACAACCGCGGCAAGCTCCAAATCATGAGTAGGATAGTTCCTTTCGTGAATCTTCAATTGTCTCGAGGCATAAGCCACAGCTTTCTTGTGTTGCATCAGAACGCATCCTAACCCCTGGTGGGATGCATCACAATAAACTTCATAGGGTTCTTCTGATTGCGGTAACACCAATACAGGTGAGGTCGTCAATTTCCTCTTCAGTAACTGGAAGTTTTCTTCACACTTCTCCGTCCATGCGAACGGTTGATCTTTTCTGGTAAGTTGTGTCAGTGGAGCCACAATCTTAGCAAAACCTTCGATAAACCTCCTGTAGTACCCTGCCAGTCCCACAAAACTTCGTATGTCAGTGACAGTCTGAGGCTGCTTCCAAGCAAGAACCGCCTCAATCTTAGCCGGATCTACAGCGATTCCTTCCTTGGTGATCACATGCCCCAAGAAATTCACTTTCTCTAGCCAAAATTCACACTTCGACAGATTGGCATACAATCGCTTCTCGCGTAAAATCTCAAGAACTTGTCGCAAATGTTCTCCATGTTCTTCTTCGGTCCTTGAATAAATCAATATATCATCAATGAATACCACCACGAATTTATCAAGGAACGAATTAAAGATCCTGTTCATGTAGTCCATGAAAATTGCCGGTGCATTGGTAACTCCGAACGGCATAACCAGGTATTCATAATGTCCGTAGCGGGTTCTGAAAGCTGTTTTCTGAATGTCTCCTTCCCTTACTCGGATCTGATGGTAACCCGACTTCAAGTCAATCTTCGAAAATATCGCGGCCCCTCTCAATTGATCCATCAAATCATCGATTCGTGGCAAAGGATAACGATTCTTGATAGTTGCCTTGTTGAGCTGTCTATAATCCACACATAGGCGCGAGCTTCCGTCCTTCTTCTTAACTAGCAAAACTGGAGCACCCCATGGTGATACACTCGGTCTGATGAATTTCTTCTCCAACAAGTCTTCAATTTGGCCTTTGAGCTCGTTTAATTCCAATGGCGACATTCGATAAGGTGCCATTGAAATGGGTCCCGTTCCTGGGTGCAAATCAATGAAGAATTCCACTTCTCTTACCGGTGGCAATCCTGGAATTTCCGTTGGAAATACATCCCGATACTCGTTGACAAGTATCACATCTTCTATTTCCACATTTATCTTTGCCTCTACATTTGCTAGAGACAAAAATTCATGAGTCCCTTCACTTAGCGACACTCGGAGTTTGTTAGCAGCTAAATACTTAACAACTCCTGGTTCGGGGAAAAGAACCAATTTCCGAGCACAATCCAAGATCACATAGTGATAAGACATCCAATCCATACCGAGGATGACCTCGAGTGATTGTAGCGGCAAACAAATTAGATTAACCAAGAAATCCCTATTCTGAATAGTCATTCGACAATGTAAACATGCTGAACTCACGGTTAAGGTCTTAGCAGGCGTGGAAACAACCAAATCAAAAGGTAAAGCAGACACAGATAACTTCAAGCGATTCACACAGTCCATAGCAATGAAAGAATGGGTTGCCCCCGAATCAAAGAGTGCAGTTAGAGTGTTACCTGCAATCTCACAATCACGCTGAATCAGATTACCAGATGGATTTCCCCCTTCAGCATTCACACAATAAATGCGTCCTCTAGCGGTAGGACGGGTAGCCCTAGCTACATTCACCACTGGTTCCACCTTTGGAGCCGTGCACTCCCTTGCCATGTGCCCCGACTTCTGACAATTGTGACAGATGGGGATGTTAGTGGTACAAGCACTAGCATAGTGCCCTTCTTTCCCACATCGGAAACATCGAAGCACTTGCCCCATTTGCCTTCCGAAATTCTGGTTCCCTGGGCGACTCGGTCCACCGTTGTCATTCTGGGGGCGATTATAAGGTTTAGCCACTTGTTTTCCCCTATTCTGATAATTCGCCCGACTAGGGCCTCCCGAATTAAAATTCCCAACTCGGCTAGCCCTCTTGTTCTTCATATCTTCCACCTCTCTACATTTCTCTACCAGCGCTTGGAAACGTTGAATTCCCAAAGGTAAGACGGAATCTTGAATCTCATACTTCAATCCGTCTTGGAAACGATGACACATGAACGGTTCATCAATTTCTTCACGGAAGAACCTGAAATGCCTCGATAGAGATTCAAATTTAGCAGCATACTCGCCCACAGTCAGGCTCCCCTGGTGAAGTTTCAGAAAGTCGTCACCCAACTTAGTCCGGGTACTCATCGGAAAGTATTTGTCTAAAAACTTTCTTTTGAACGATTCCCAGTTCACCTCCTCGTGGGCTGCTCCCATCAACAACCTTGCACTCCTCCACCAGTATTCAGCATCCCCCAGCAACATATACGTGGCATAACTGACCTTCACTCCAGCCTGGCAGTTAATCATATCAAAGATCTTCTCCACTTCTTGGATCCATTGATCCGCCTTCTCTGAACCCTCATCCCCCTTAAACTTAGGAGGATTGTAACGACGGAAGTCTTCCAACCCCTTGACTCTGCAGCACGGATCTCTCTTCCCCTCTTTTCAAAGATCCCGTTGAGTCTTGGCAGCGGTCTGTGCAGCGACAGAAGCAGCCATGTTGTTTATAGCCTCCGCCATTTGGTCATTCCTAGCGTTGGCTCTCGGAGCGTCATTCCTTCTGGGCGGCATGGTTTCCTATAAGAACCATCATCAAGTAGAGTTTTAACACTACATCAATTAATTCTAAACTAACGTCCGACTAACAACACCCAATTATAATGGACTTGACAACTCAAGTCACCTAAACCGACACATGATCAGATAACAACTCCTAACTTATAGGTCGACCTACAATCTATAACCAAGGTTCCACAGCTCCCAAAGAAAACTAAACCTATGCTCTGATACCACAATGTAACACCCCGTTTTTCAAAGCGAGGGTATATATTTTTTTTTTTAAAAGTAATTAAAAACGAACAAAGAAATAAATCAGGAAATGCTTTTGGATAAATAATTGAGTCATTATAATTTACAAACAGCGGAAGAGTTTCTCCAATTACAAATCCAAAACATTTCTACATAAACACCAAATGGTACAAGGAACCCATTCAAAGATGATATAAAACTGATAATATTTGTATAAGTACAGTTTTCCAAAACTAAAATACTCCAAACCAAAAAGAAGGACCCCTAGTCCCTATACATCATCCTAATCTGATCATCCTACCAAAAACTATACACCCTGAGTAATCTCCACGCGCCCCGTGAGATCCTCCTAACACAACCGCAGTCAAGCATTCCCATCTCCATCCCTGTCCGTAGGGTACGAACCAGTAGGGTCGTCCTGACTCTCATCTGAGGGCAAAGCCCAGATTTCCACAATAGTGTAAAGGGTCACCAACCAGAAAATAACAGTTAACACATAGCAATTAAGTTTTTGAATGCTCAAAACAACTTTTCAACTAAGCATGCATCTTAACAGGATTTTCCATGTGCGAAAAGTTCATACAGTACATTGCCAATGAAAATGAAGGTAAAATGCAGTTCTCGATCTCCTAATTAACACATGGTAAAACAAAACATGGATAGATTCATGAGCAATTAATCATACAACTAAAAATGAGGATTTTCACTGAGCCAATCGATTGGGCAATCGATTGGGATGAAGATTTTTAATGGAAACAGAGGCCTGGGCTGAATTCAATCGATTGGTAAATCGATTGATTGGTTCCTGAGCCCCTGGTCTCGAGCCAATCGATTTCCTAATCGATTTGGTGAGGGATTCTTAAATGAAACGGGATCCTGGGCTGAATTCAATCGATTGGTAAATCGATTGATTGGTTCCTGAGCCCCTGACTTAAGGCCTAATCGATTGGGCAATCGATTTCGAAAGGGATTTTAAAAGGCTGATTTACAAAATCGATTGGCTAATCGATTTTGTTCATTTGGCCAAGCCCCTGTCTCTCATCCAATCGATTGGGAAATCGATTTCCCTGATCAGTTTTTCCAAAAATTCATGAATTAACCTAAGTCATTCCTAATCAAGTCCACAACCTAACACTTAGCAATTCCTACGCGATTACTACGACACACGAAGGTTCGATAACTATCATACTCACACACAATAAACAACACATAGCACTTAACACCTTCATCTCAGTTATCACGATAAATCAAAATTCGAATCACTCAATCATAAACTCAAATCAAACATGACTCGCGTGCCAGGCACCCTAATGCAATGCGTATATGCTAAAATGCATGGACTCGGAATTCCAAACCAAAACCCTCCTCGAAGGGCCGTAAATCATAATTGTACCGCCTATCACGGGCCAAAGTACCAATTACCGAGGTGCCACCTATCACGGGTCAGCACGATTTACTAAAATGCGTAAATCATAAACGTACCACCTATCACGGGTCAGTACAGTTTACCGAGGTGTCACCTATCACGGGTCAACACGATTTACTAAAAGAAAAAGCGGGAATCGTAAATGTACCACCTATCACGGGTCAGTACAGTTACCATGGTGTCACCTATCACGGGTCAACACGATTTACTAAAATATAAATCGCAAACGTACAACCTATCACGGGTCCGTACAGTTTACCAAGGTGCCACCTATCACGGGTCAGCACAATTCACCAAAAATATAAATCGTAAATGTACCACCTATCACGGGTCAGTACAGTTACCATGGTGTCACCTATCACGGGTCGACACGATTTACTAAAATGTAAATCGCAAACGTACAACCTATCACGGGTCCGTACAGTTTACCAAGGTGTCACCTATCACGGGTCGACACAATTTACCAAATGAAATGCATGAGCATACACAGACTCCATTCACAACAATCGTTAAGCAAATGCAGATATTAAAAGATTCCCCATTTTTAATACCCATTTAACTTAAACGACTTTCAAACAACATTAATTAAATAAGTCATTAAGAGATTCCCCGTTCTTAATACCGATTTAACTTAATGATTTTCAAAACAAAACGTTAAGCAAACAGTCATATTAAGAGATTCCCCATTCTTAATATACTTTTGACTTAAACGATTTTCTCGCAAAACATTCAGTAAACGAGTCATTGAGAGATTCCCCATTCTTAATACTCATTTACCGAAACGATTTTCAAAAACGATAGTTAAGTAACCGAGACATTAAGAGATTCCCCATTCTCAACGCCCAGTTAACTTAAGCATTTTCCTCAAATACACATTAAGCAAACCGAGGTATTAAAAGATTCCCCATTTTTAATACTCGTTTAACTCTAATGGTTTTCAAATTCCACAGAAACAAATTCAAACATACTTTCACATTCAAACCATAATTCACAACAACCACACCAATTAACAAACATCAAGTTTCATTTACCCATAATCATACACAATGACATTCAAATTCATTTATCACGAAACATTCATCACTATAAACAAAACCTAACTCTTAGGGTTTTACCCGTAACGCACTAGTTTGGTTTTTCCCCAAATCGACACATTTAACCCTAACCAATTCCTTCCCACACAACCACAGATAAGTCCCTAATGCAAACTAAAAGTTTGGAAGGAGCCCTTACCTCAAAGTTAGCTTTATCGAGAGTTTCCGGTTCCGCGAGAAATTCCGGTAAAATCTCCGCTTGCAACGCCGCTTCCAAAGTAGTGCACTAGCACCGTAGCACGGAGGTGAGCAACTTTCCCTTCTATCTCTTCGAGAAAAGAGGTTTGGATCTAGGAGAAACGGAGGGGTTTGTGTTTGGATCTCAAAAACCGTATTTCTTCGTTTTCGAATCAAAGAGGAAGAGTGGAGTTACGAAAACCTTGATCTAACTCACACCCAACCTTGGGTCACTAGCTTTGAAGAAAGGAAGCAACGAAAACGAAGAATGGAGAAAGGATGGATTTTTGGTTTTTAAGCTCGCGTGACTGAGGAAGGAGATGGAAAATTTGAGTTTTCCTTCCTTTCTATTTCTTTCCTTTGCTTTTCCTTTCTTCCTTTTTCCTTCCTTCCTTTATATACTATTTTCTTTTCCTTTTCCTTCCTTCTAGTTTTCCTTCCTTTTTCCCTCCAAACAAACATATATAAATAAAATAAATATAACTTAACAAATATCTCAAAACCTAGATATTTATTAAATTACCGTTTCGCCCGAAGCGCCTTAAATTAGCCGTAAAGTATATTCCGCAGCTAAATTCAATTTATTTATCGACGAGAAATTCTAATTGGCATCGAAATACCTTTCTGATAATAAAACTCCAAAATATTATTAACTTTGCTTAAAAGCCTCCGAGCCAAAATCCAAAATATACCAAAAATACATAAAAGGGTACTTTAAAAATTACGGGTCTTACACTCTTTGCAAGAGCGCGGTAAAACGGACCTATTAACTTTTTTTTAAAGCCTATTACAACGCTCTTTGAAAGGGCGCTGTAAAAGATCTCATTAACTTCATTTTTTAAAAGTCTATTTACAGCGCTTTTTCAACAAGCGCTTTAAAGACCTCTTAACTTAGTAGAAAACAAATCTTTGTGACCTCTTTATTTTGTAAAGGCTTTATATTAGCGCTTCATGACAAAAGCGTTGTAAAAGACCTCCTTAACTTATTTTTTTAAAGCCTATTTACAGCGCTCTTTGAAATAGACCGTGTCAAATACCTTCTTATTTTTTATTTTTTTAAAAAGTCTATTAAACGCTCTTGAAAGACGCTTTGGTAAAATACCTTCTTATTTTATTTTTTAAAAGTCTAGTACAACGCTGTTTGAAATGAGCGCTGTAAATTACCTTATTTTATTTTTTTAAAGTCTATTACAGCGTTTTTTTCAAACAAGCGCTTTAAAGGACCACTTAACTTAGTATAAAACAAATAAATTTAGTAAAATACCTATATTTTGGATTTGTTTTTTCTTCCAAATAATTAGTTAAATACCTATATATATATATATATAATATATAATATATATATATATTATATTATATTATCAATGTTTAAATTACATTGATCAGATCATATTTGGATGATCAGTTAAGTCAAGAAAAATTCTCAATTACTTCAAACAAAGCTTTTCAAGTTCAATTATAAGCAAAAAAAACAGTTCTGGAGTCAAACACTTAAATTACATGAACTTAGTATAAAACACTAAGATCAAGCTAATTATAACCGAAAATAAGATAAGCCAAAAAATCAAATACAGTTCAAGCTAAAGACGTAAAATGCTCAATTATGGCCAGACCAAACAATAAAATTACATGAACTCAGTTCAGATCCATGCTTATATAAACAATTGAACCACATTAAGATGTCCTTTCTTCTTTTTCTGGTGGATTCATATTTGTTTGTCCTATTAATGATACAAAACGATGGATTAATCCAAGATTCCCTCATCATGCATAATCTCTAAGATATAAACCATCATCAATTGAATCAATCATTGTTTTGAGGGTTCGTAGGTTAGGACAACGTATTAAAGTTTGTTTTAAATTTTTTTTATTTATTTAAAGTGAATGATTTGTATTTTAAAGCGCAAGCCTTTTACAACGCTTGTATTTAAATTAGCGCTGTTAATAGCGTCATTTGAATTGATATTAAAAGTGCTATTTTACAGCACTTTCACAAAAAGCACTTAAAAGCCATGTAACATAAAGCTGGGGAGCGCTACATTTTTACAGCGCTTGTGTTTAAAACGGCTCAAAAAGTGTTTGTAAAAAGCTATGGGAGAGCGCTTTTACGAAAAAGCGCTGTAAAAAGTTGTAAGCATTATGTGCAAGCTTTATGTGACCTATATACCCTAGAACAACGCTTTTTCTTACACCGCTTGTCAAAAAAAGCGTTTTGTATTCTCCGTTATTTTAAAAAAAATTCTACAACAACGTTTGTATTTAATAAGTGTTGTAAAGACGCGCTATAAAATATCATTTTTGGCGCCGTAGTAAGTATAATGATCATGAATCTCT
>PGTU02012571.1:0-13242 GCA_002896215.2 Cicer echinospermum | reverse complement strand
GGAGAACCTAAAAATTGAGTAACATTTTCAATTTAAAGGACTAAGTTGTCATTTTATAAATCCGAGAAACCATATTGTCTTAATATTGCAATTTCAATAAACCAAAATACTGTTAGACAATTTTTCAAACAGCTTATGTGCATTCAGATTTGTGTAATGTGACAATGACGACAAATGATTAAATCAAACGCTCTGGTCAACAATTTAACAATAACTAAAAGAAAGCAACATTACAAGTAAAGCACAAATTGTACAGGCTTGCTATTAAGGGTACATGTAATTGAGGACATTATTTTGGGAAGTGGGATATCTAGTGGTTTCTCAAACAACAAAAGCTACACTTGTGATATCAATATTGAAGAGAAGAAACAAGAGATTAAATCAATGTTGATGGGAAATTATAGACGTGCTCCTTCCATATCCCTTCCCAATTAATTCCAAATTGATTATTATATAATGTGATTTTAAGTTAAAAGTCTATGTGAATAAGGCATGATCAGATCAAGCAACAAGCAGTAAGGCATAAAGTTTATTTATCAAGCAAGGCAATTACATAGTCTAAAGCTCCATTATCAACGTACAGAGAGGAATAATACCTTATAGTTATGGTGATGATGCAAGGCAGCTTGTGATCAAGGTACAAAGAGGAAGAATGTTTTATAGCTTTTGTGCTGATGCAAGGCGGCTGCTAATCCTTCCTAATGTGGCCTCTGTTAACCCATTCTCTATATATATATAATTAACTATATATATATATATATATATATATATTTATATATATATATATATAATTTGTTAGGTTAAATATAGTTAATATTATGATTTAAATCAATTATTAAGGCAAACACACAGACACACCTAAAGAATTAGAACACATATTAACACTCATAAAAAAAATAGTATTGTGCCATTATACTATTCAAAATAAGGTAATGAGAAATTGGGGTGTTACAAACATTCCCCTCCATGAAGCAATAAACAGATTCCAAGATATGCAAAATTTCTAAAAGATTTGTGCACACACAAGAGAAGGTTAAAAGTAATGAAAGAGTAAACATGGGGCGGAATGTTTCAGCCCTCATTCAGTTGCCCATGCCTCAGAAAATCGAAAGATCAGGAATGTTTCCATTCCATGTACCATAGGCAATAGTCAATTTGAAAAATGCTATGTTAGTTTAGGAGCTTCCCATTAATGTTATGCCTACATCTATTTTTAACTTTCTTGCTGCGGCTTGGACCTTTACAAATTACAAGTGTTACAATTCAATTGGCGAACATGAGCAATACTCGTCCCATTCGACTTGTGGAGGATGTACTTGTTCGAGTAATGAATTGATATTTCAGTGCAGATTTTTACATTCTGAACATGGAGAGAGAGAGAATAAGTCCAACAAGGTGCCTTATCATTTAGCAACCATCTGAAAACTGCAGAATCAAAAAAATTGACGTGCATGCTGGAACTCTATCCAGGAATTGGTATAGCATTATTAAATTTAACATCTTGATGCATAAACACCTCGTGAAGACATTCAATTTTTCAAATGAATTGCTTGCTATTGGTTGGATACACTACCCGATATGGTTGCCGCCGATTTCTTCAGTCTGTTTATGAACTATACTTGAACTCTATACATATACTCATTGTGCTCTGTGTGTGCTGAATCGAGCTCCATCAAAGTCATCATTACTGATATCGATATTTCTACTAACATAATAATTTGCAGATTACTTCGGCCACTGTGTTGTACCTTCCATTGAACAACCACCACTATAGAGCTAAACCACTTCCTGAAAATATGAAATATGCTTATTAGAAGAAGTAGCATTACATTATTATTTCAGCCAAACTTGAAGATGAACGTGAAGAAGCTGTTGCAGATTTTAGAAACCAGAGGCAATCGGATACCTTGCTGATATTCCTAGTCTTAGCCCATCCATGATAATATCATAAAGATAACTACTGGAGAGAGTAAAATCAATCAGGACCGGAGACGTGACTTAAACCCATTAATTTTGGAGTTGTAAAAAGAAGTACCCAAATCTTACAAAGAAGCATTATATACCCCATCTCTAATAGCAAGGGTGAGTCCGGTGCAGGTAGTCCCAAAGGAAAAAATAACTCACAGTGTAAAAATGAAATAACGAACTTATCCCCACACAGGCAAACAACTGGAGGGTATGCATCGATTACAGGAGGACTAAACAGCAACTAGAAATATATAATTTTCCTTACCATCATGATCAGATGCTTAACGTTTGGCTGTAATCATATGCATGTTTTCTTGATGGTTTCACTGATCCAATGCCACCAGAACCAAAAAATACTACATTCACTTGTCTCTTTTGGCACATTCGCCTACAGGAGATGCCCTTTGGCCTATGCAATGCTCCCCGACAACTTTCCAACGTGCATGATTAGTATTATCTCTGACTTGATAAAAAATTGTATTGAAGTTTTCATGGATGATTTTACTGTGTATGGTTCCTCATTTGATGCATGTTGAACAATTTAGATAGAGTTTTTGCATAGATGCATTGAAACTAACCTTGTGTTGATTATGAAAGGTCATTTTATGGTTCCTGCCAGATTGATGTGATTTCAAATTTGCCTAACCCATCTTGAATCCGCGAGATTCGTTTTTTTTCTTGGCCATGCAGGTTTTTACAGACGCTTTATCAAGGATTTCAGCAAGATAAGCTTTTCTGCTGTCAAATTTGTTGCAAAAGATGTCGGTTTCACCTTGATGACAAATGGCAAGAAGGCGTTTGATTTCTTAAAGGCAGCACTGACCTCTACTCCCATAATTCAGCCACACAATTGGACCCTCCCTTTTGAAATTAGTGTGATGCATCTAACTATATTTGTGGAGCAGTTTTGCACAAAGGTGGTAAAAGGCTGCCCATGTATATTATCTTCTAGACTTTAGATTCTGCACATCTAATTATACTACACTGAAATTGAACTTAGCTATTGCTTTTGCACTTATAAGTATATCATTGTGTTAGTCGAAGCTATTGTTTTAATGACCATGCAACTTTGAAGTTCTGTTGAAGAAACTAGAAGCAAAACCGAATTGATCTGTGATGTTTTACTCCAAGAATTTGATTAGAGATAAAATATAATAGTGAATGAAATTGGTGGCAGATCATTAAATAGAAATAGAAATGGATGAGGACCCATCCCGTTCAAGCGACTTCCCTGATGAGCAACTGCTACAGTTGCCAGTAACTCCTTGGTTTGTTGACTTAGTTAATTATCTAGTTGCTGGATCTTTCCTACAGATGCATCCCGACACAAATACACAAACTTAAAAGATTCCAATACTTTATGTGATGATCCTATCTGTAAAATCAACAGTGACCAGGATTATATGTGTTTTCCACCGAGCTCAAATCAATTCTTCATTTTTTGTCAGCCTCCCAAAGAACATTTTGTCCTCAACCTAACAGCAAGAAAAGTCTAGACTAGTTCTTTTGGCCCACTTTGTTTAAGATCTCGAGAGTACAAAACTTGTGAACAGTGCCAATATAGCAGAAACAACAAATCACTCGTATGAGTGAAGCCTCAACACCTAGCTTTCTGGAAGTATTTGATGTGTGGGCATTGACTTATGCCCTTTCCTGTATCTTTTGGTATTTCTATATTTACTACTGTTGATTATGTTCGAAGTGTTGAAGCAATACCCACTAGGACTATGATTCTAAAGCTGTTGCAGGTTTTATCAATCAAATAGTTTGCAGTTTGAATACCCCTGAGCCATCATAATATCAAGGCACTCATTGCAACCGCACCCATGATCTTTGCTTGAAAGTATGGGTTGTGCTTGAGTTTCTACACCTTATCATCCCCAAACTAATGGCAGATGAATCTCAAATAGGAAATCAAACAGATCTTAAAAAAAGATGGTGCATCCAAACAGGAAAGATTGGACCACTGACTGAAGAAACTCTTTGGATCATAGAACAACCTACAAACAACCAATAGAGGAGTCCCCTTATCGACTGTGTTGTAAGGCAGAAACCTCCAGTAAAAATAGAGCATCTGCTTATTGCGGTCAAGAGTTGAACCTTGAGATGGAAAAGCAGCTTGGAGTAAAAGCTTCAATTGCAACAACTGAAGAGCTTACGACTAAGCTTACGAGAACTCTTCACTCTATCAGCGAGAAAACTAATACTTAATGATAAGATGATTTCTAGGAAGAAATTTTCCATGGCCAAAAAGTTTAAAATGTCAACTTCCGTTTAAAAATTATGCTGGGAACTTCGATCGAAGTGATTGCCTTTTGTTGATACTAACATTTTTCCCCAAGGTGGAGTGGAAATAAAAAGTTAAACACCGAAAAAATGTTCAAAGTAAATGGACAATGCCTCAAGCTATTCCATGAGAGCTTTGTGCTTGAAGATTCTACAATAGAAGAACTCTCCTTGGAAAAGACCACCTCACTGAAGTTTAAACAGGGAGGTCCCTTTCCTTACTCTTATTTTATACTTGTTACTTTCATTGAGGACAAAGTGTAATTTAAGTGTGGAGGTATTAGTTAGGATTCTATTTTGTAATGATTTTATTATTATATAATTCAAAAATAATAAAATAATAATAATAATAATAAAAATTAAATATAAAAATAAAAAATAAAAAAATAAAACATGGACATTTCATTGCATGCTTTTCATCAGATTTATGTTGTAATGTGAGAGTTTGTTTGGATTGGCATGATTAGATAGTATTTTGCATTCTTGTAAAATAAATTGGATAAAATGTTAAAATTAAATGTATCATGTGATAAGTCATTAACCTTTGTGAAATTTTTTTGCCTTATTATGAATGGAATACATTTCCTCCTTTTTTTTTGTTGTGTGTATCTCACTCATGAATTACTTAGTACGCCAGAACTGACTTGACTCTTTATCCGCATGCATATATTGAAATGATCTATGCATTTGTTCTAGTTAGCTACCAGCCAAATAGCTACTCTACGATTATCATTTGTTAACCCCTTTGAGCCAAATTACCCAATTTTTTTTGTTATATAGGTCAATTACAAGCCTAAAAGTGAAAACAATGAACTGCTCCAAACCTGCTTTCTCTCTCAGGTTCAATCTTGACACCCATAAGCACGGTGCTCTATTTCTACTGGGAGGTTACATGCCTTACCAAACACAAGTCGATAAGGGGACATTCCTATGGTGTTTTGTAGTTGTTCTATGATCCCAAAGAGTTTCTCCAAGTCGGTGGCTCCAATCTTTCCTGTTTGGATGCACATCTTTTCTAAGATCTGTTTGATTTCCCTATTGAGCTTCATCTTGCCCCTTATTTGGGGATATAAGGTTTAGAAACTCAATCACAATCCCATACTTCTGAAGCAAAGTGTCCATGTGCGGTTGCAAAAATGAGTGCCTTGATCACTTATGATGGCTCGGGATTCCAACCTACAAAAAATATTTGATCAAATAAAAACCGCAACAACTTTAGAATCATTAGTCCTAGTGAGTATTGCTTCCACCCACTTCAAAACATAATCAACAATGAGTAAAATATAGACATGATTGTTGTTCTTTCTATTGGGATTACTATTCACAAGTTTTGTAAGTCTCAAAAGCATCTTTAAACAAGTGTGCCAAAAGAAACTCGAGTCTAAGACTTTTCTTGCTGTCCGTTGAGGACCAAATGTCCTCCAATGTTAGAGGCATGACAAAAATGAAGAATGGACTGAGCCTCATGGTGGGAAACACATCGCCTAATCACTTGGTCACTACATAATTCCACATATATGGATCATCGCACACATAGTTTTGGAATCACTTTTAAGTTTGTGTATTGTGTGGATGCATCTGAGGAAAGACTGCAACAACTAGATAATTAACTAAAGTCAGCAAACTAAGGAGTAACTCAGCGATTGTAGCATTTGCTCATCATCTTGATGGGGATGTGGGTCTCAGTTGTTTCCTATTATGCTTAGCTGATCTGCTAGCAAATTTTAAGCTCCACCTTATCTTTATTTGTAAATAAAATTCTTGATAAAACATCATCGAATCAAACTCGGTTTTGCTTTTGGTTCTCGAACAAGAACTTCAAAGTGCATGTCAGGAAAAACTACTACCATTTGAACCTATAAAATAGATCTAAATTTTTAGTGCAAAAATAATAGGTAAAGTATCTTTTCAGTGGTAGTATAATTAGTCTATGCAGAATCTAAACTCTAGAACATAAAAAATAACATGGCAACCTTACAACTTTGTGCAAGGACTGTCCACTCATAATTTAAAAGGGAGGGTCAATTGGTGGCTGAATTATGGACTAGAGGTCAATGCTGCCTTAAGATATCCAACGCCTTCTTGCATTTGTCATCGAAGTGAAGCTGACATCTTTTTGTAGCGAATTTGACAGTGGAAGAGCTATCTTGTTGAAATCCTTGATAAACGCCTGTAAAAACTGCATGGCCAAGAAAAGAACGAATCTCGCGTGCAAGATGGGTAAGGCAAATTTGAAATCACATCAATCTTGGCAGGATCCACTTCTATCCCATTTTTAGAGATTACAATGTCCCAAAACTATGCTTGTTCAACCATAAAATGACATTTTCATAATTCAGCACAAGGTTAGTTTCAATACATCTATGCAAAATCTATCTAAATTGTTTAAGCATGCATCAAATTAGGAACCATACACAATATTATCATCGATGTAAACTTCATTACAATTTTTTATCAAGTCAGAGAAATACTAATCATGCACGTTGGAAAAGTGCCAGGAGCTTGCATAGGCCAAAGGATCCTCCTGTAGCAATGTCCAAAAGAAAAGTGGACCGTGGTCTTCTGGTCCTTTGAGGCAATATGATCTGAAAATAACCAGAAAAACCATTAAGAACAATAAGTCTTACATCGTTCAGCTTGATCAATGAGTGTAAATGAAAATGATCTTTTCTAGTTTGCCATGTTTAGTTCTGTATGCGATGCATACACTCCAGCTGTTCTACGCTCGTGTGAGATAAGTTGTATTATTTTCATTTTTAACCACATAGTCTTGTTTTCTTAGGACTACCTGCACCGGACTCACACCATTGACTTCAAGATGGTAATAATGTTTCTGTAAGAGCATGTCACTTCTTTTTTTACATATCCAAATTAATGGGTTAAGTAGCTTTGGGTTGCTTTGACTGATTTTCCCCGTCTCCATATATCCTATCATACACATGGATGGGCTAATTCTAGGAATATCAGTCAAGTTCCATCCAATTGCCTTCCTGTGTTCTCAACTCTGCAACAACTTATCTTCCTGTTCATCTTCAAGTTTGGTCTTAAATAATCACATGTAACTTGTCACTTCCTTCTAAATATGCATATTTCAAATTTTCAGGAAATGGTTTAAGCTCTATAGCTCGATGGTTGCTATATGGATGGTACAACACCAGTGGACCGAAGCTAAGTCTGTAAAATCAATTATGTTAGTAGAAAATCAATATCAGCACAATGATCAACCTACAAGCAACTTCGTCTCAGCACACACATAGCACAATTGATTATCTATACATAATTTCACAAGTATAAGTATCATCAAAACCAACAATGAAGGAAAATCAGTAGCAAAGACATCGGGGTAAGTGTCATCAATCAAATCAGCAAGCAATTCAATTTGAAAATAAAATGCTCTTTCATGCGGTATTTCGTAGCTTCAAAGTTGTTAAATTTTACAATTGTATCACCAAATTCCGATGGATAGATTCCAGCATGCACATCAATTTTTGTTCTAGCATTTTTTTCAAGAATGGTCTGCCTAGATGATATGCGCCCTGTTGGACTTATTCTCTATCTCCATGTCCATAATATAAAAATCTGTAGGAATATCAATTCATTAACTCAAACAAGAACATGCTCCACATCCAGCGGGACGATCATTGTCATGTTCGCTAGTTGAATGCTAACACTGTACTATGTAAAGGTCCAAGAGCAAGAGAAATAAAAATAGATGTAGGCATAACATTAGAAATTTTGCATTTTTTGAATGGAAAAAGTTCTTGGATTTTGCATTTTTTTAGGCATGGGCTGTATGAGGGTTGAAACATTGCGCCCCATGTTTACTGATCTTTCATTACCTTTTAACTTCTCTTATGTGTTGCTAAATATATTAGAAATTTTGCATATCTTGGAATCTGTTTAATTGCTTCAAGAAGGGGAATGTTCACTTCACCTTTCTAATGTATCCAGATCTCGTTGTCCAAATATTCCTCGTCCATTTTCTTAGTATTCAATGTCCTTTGAGGAAAAGGAAGTGGTATATTTTGCTCAACATCAACTGTTTCAGATATCAAAGTATCCTTAACAACCTTGTTATTTTTCACTACAGTTTCAAGTACCTTTGGTATTTCAACAGCTTTCCAGACCTCAATGTATTTGAATTACATTGGGAGCATTTAGATTTACTACTGATTGTGCAGGCAATTGGTTTGACCCCTGAGTCAGCAATTGATTGAAGTGGCTACCTGACCAATCTTTGTTCCAAATTTTTGAATGGCTGGAGATCTGTCTTTGTTGAAAATTGGAATTCTGGACAACCATCTGTTTAACGAGTCCTCTAATGATGGTGCATTGTTTTGCTGTGGAGGAACATTTGCTGTTGCTGCCTAGGTTGCTGTTGTGCAGATGAATTCCCCCATCTCAGGTTGGGATGGTTTCTCCAACCAAGATCGTACATTTTAGATGAATAAGATCATAGCGGGCTTGAGGATTGTATATTATTTGCACTGCATATGCTTGAGGAGCATTAGTAATTGAATCTTCTTGCAATGTAGGACATGAAGAAGTGCAAATACCACATATCACATCTGTTTAACGAGGTCCTCTAATGATGGTGCATTGTTTTGCTGTGGAGGAACATTTTGCTGCTGCTGCCTAGGTTGCTGTTGTGCAGATGAATTCCCCCATCTCAGGTTGGGATGGTTTCTCCAACCAAGATTGTACATTTTAGATGATAGATCATAGTGGGCTTGAGGATTGTATATATTTGCTGCATATGCTTGAGGAGCATTAGTAATTGAATCTTCTTGCAGTGTAGGACATGAAGAAGTGCAAATACCACATATCACTGCTTGCGTTTTACCTATGCCAATTTTTTTACTAAAGATGTAAGCTCATCAAGTTTTCCTTCTAAATTCTTGTGGGAAGAAGCTTGAATTTCATTCACACCCTTTGTCAACATTGTTGAATTGCTTCTAGTTGTAAACTGCTGAGAATTAATGGACATGTTCTCAATCAAAAAGAAGGGCAAATACCACATATCATTGCTTGCGTTTTACCTATTGCCAATTTTTTTTACTAAAGATGTAAGCTCATCAAGTTTCCTTCTAAATTCTTGTGGGAAGAAGCTTGAATTTCATTCACACCCTTTGTCAACATTGTTGAATTGCTTCTAGTTGTAAACTGCTGAGAATTAATGGACATGTTCTCAATCAAAGCCCTTGCCACTTTTGGGGTCTTATCAAAAAAGTGCTCCCCCACTAGCAGCATCCAAAATGCTTCAATCCATAGGTAGCAAGCCTTCATAAAAATATTGGATGAGCAATTGTTCAGAAATCTGGTGATGAGGACCGCTTTGACACTAATTTTCTTGAATCTCTCCCAATACTCATGTAATGATTCCCTGTCAATCTGCCTGATGCCACAATATTTCTTAAAGTGTTTGTGGGGATCCTCACCTGCAAGACCATTAAACTTGGAAGCAAATGTATTAAACCAAATTTAAATTCAAATGGTAACAGTAACTTCAAGCATATGTCATATTCTATTTTTGATTCAAGAGAATGAACATTCACATTGTAGACCCTTAATTTTAAATCCTAAATTGTACAATTTTAAGGTATTTTATGTTGAATTTATGAGGCATTTAACCAATTTTATTTTATTTTATGGATTTAGTACCGAAAATATATTATTAGAGTTATTAATATGTTTAATGTATATATATATTTTTTATATGCTTTGACATTCAAATTAAAATTATTCGTCGATGAATAATTTAATTATATTACAAAACATTTATCTGTCAATTGAGTTATGAAGAGAGTAGATAGTTTTTCAAAATAGTTTGAGATGTGAGTGAAGTAATGTGTGTAAGAGTATTTAGATATTTGTTGGATTTATTTAATTATAAATATATATATATACATATTTAAGAAGGCAAGGCAATGAAAGCAGAGAAACATAAACATTTTTCCTTTTTCACGCCTATCCATCTTCTTCTTCTTCTTCTTCTTGGTTGCTTCCTTCTTCTTCAAGAAAAAACCAAGTGTTGGAAGAAAAGAAAAAACTAAAACATTTCTCCTGCCTCGCGAGTTTCATCTTCTTCCTTCTCTGTTTTCCAACCAAGCTTTGTTTTTTTCAAAAACCGTCAAACACAAATCATCATTTTTTCTTCTAGATCTAAGCTCCTTTTCAAGAAGTGACCGAAGGGAAAGTTGATCCTTGCCACGCTACGGTGCTAGTGAGCTAGTTTTCGATGCGAGGACGCGAGCGAAAATTTTACCGTAATTAATTGCGGTGTCGTAATATGTGGTTAAAGCTACAACGGAGGTAAGGGCTCCTTACAACTTTTAGTTTGCATTTAGGACCTTATATGTGAATTTGTGGAAATAAGTTTTATGTGTTTGAGGTATATTTGTGAAGAAAAAAATGAATTTAATTCGATTTATGAGTGGATTAGTGAAATTTGAATTTGATTTGTTTGAGGTGTGGTTCGGGGTGATTCATGTTTGGTGGGATTGATGTGTTCATAATTAATATTATGAACTTTTGAGATGTGTTTTATGTGTGGATTTGTGAAAAATTAATTTAAGGTGATTTAAGTGTGGTTGAGGAAATGGTTTTGATGTGTTCGAGGGGTGGTTTGTGGAAATTAATTTGGTGTAAAATTATGTTTAAAATTGTGAAAATTAATGGGTGAATTATAGTTGAAATATGTGGAGTTGTAATATGGGTGATTTGCAGATTAAATTTTGGTGGAATTGAGAAAATTGAAATTGATGGGTGAATTGTTGAATTAAATTTGAAGTGGTTAATGAGTGAATTTGTGGAGATTAATTTGGATGTGATTATGTGCTCATAATTAATATTATGAATGATTGTGGTGTGATTATGAGTGATGTTGTGGCGATTAAGTTTTGATGTGATTATGTGTTCAAGATTGTTACATGTATGTTTAAGGTGCGTTTGTGGTGCGATTAAGTGGTGACCACGATGGGCCACAAGATGGTTCCATGAGTTGATTGGTTCATCTTATCCTTACGAGGATTTAAACTATGGTGTTTGTCTGTGAGAGACTGCACTGGTGTTTGTCCGTGAGAGACTACGCCCTAGTAAATCGTGTTTGTCCATGAGAGACTGCACAAATGTTTGTCCGTGAGAGACTACACCCTAGAAAATCGTGTTTGTTCATGAGAGACTACACCCTAGAATTCGTGTTTGTCCGTGAGAGACTACACCCTAGAAAGTCGTGTTTGTCCGTGAGAGACTGCACTGGTGTTTGTCCGTGAGAGACTGCACTGGTGTTTGTCCGTGAGAGACTGCACTGGTGTTTGTCCGTGAGAGACTGCACTGGTGTTTGTCCGTGAGAGACTGCACTGGTGTTTGTCCGTGAGAGACTGCACTGGTGTTTGTCCGTGAGAGACTACACCCTAGTAAATTATGTTTGTCCATGAGAGACTGCATTGGTGTTTGTCCGTGAGAGACTGCGCCCTAGTAAATCATGTTTGTCCATGAGAGACTGCACCCTAGTAAATCGTGTTCGTCCGTCATAGACTGCACTCGTGTTTGTCAGTGAGAGACTGCATTGGTGTTGTCTGAGAGACTGCACTCGTGTTTGTTCATGAGGAACTGTACGTTTAGGATTTATGCCTCTCACAGAGGGTTCTTGTTTGGAATTGTGGTGTAAGACCTGCGATATGCTACACTTTAAATAAATCGTGCGGGCTTGTGATAGGCGGCACCTTGGTAATTAGTATTGGTCTGTGAGAGACTATACAATTACGATTTTCGCGTCTCGGGGAGAGTTTTGGTTGGAATTCTGGAATCATGCATTTTGGCATATACGCATTGCATTAGGGGGCTTGGCATGCGAGTCATGTTTGATATATTGTGATGCTTGTATATACATACTCAGTTGTTGTTTGTGATTGTGTTGTGTTAGAAGGATCTTGCGGGGCGCGTGGAGATCACCAGGGTTGTATAGTTTTGTAGCATGATCAGATTAGTTGGTTGTATAGGGGCTAGATGTCTGTCTTTTGTGATGTATTTATTTCAATTTGGAAGACTGTACATATACCTCATATTGTCAGCTTGACTTTTATTTTGATGGGTCCTTGTACCACTTTTTGATGCGACTTGGGGAAGTTAAAATTCATGGGGCAGTGCTTTTGTATAGGTGTCTGCCGAGAATACCCTTGGGGTATGAGTTATGACTGATAGGTCTCATAGCCCCGATGTATTTTGCTGTTTAAATGCTTTTTAATTTCAAAAACTAATTCTGCTGCTAGTAAATATTTGTTGACTTTTGTCGTTGTGTTTCGATTTAAATATTTTATCCAAAAATATTTCTTTCTTAATTTCTGAAATTTCGATTTTTGTTTTAAAAAAAAAAACAACGGGCTCTTACAATCATCATAACAATGCAATGCAAAATAACAATTCTAAAAATTCCAACAATGTTCCTAATGGTAAAATTGAAGTGAAAAATCGAAAACCGTATCAAATAAAATCCAAAAAATATAAAAAATTACCACAAAAAATTTCTACAAATCAAATAAAGGCAACACAATTTTTTTTTGGAATTTTTGGAGGATATTGTCGCGTCCGGTTTGTCCGCGAAAAAAAAGAGTCGCCACCAATTTTATTTTTATTAAAGGAAAAATTGGATAAAACCTAAAATAATATTTTTGAATCAAAAATTTGGATTCGGGAGTCGGTTACGAGTAGGGAAGTATTATCGCCCTACAACGTCCGTTAAAACGGTTACCCTATTATTAATTATATGCAAACTATTTATTTATCTATTTATTTATTTATTTATTTTTACCCCCAAAAAGAATAATAAAAAAATTAAATTATTTACATTTATGAAAGAAACCAAATATTTGTTTTATTAATTTGGTTTTGACAAGGGGAAGACCTGCTCCTACGTATCCCCAGGTGCAATATGGAAATCAAAACACACGTAGTTCTTGGGTAGAAAATATTTATGTGTTGACCGATTTT
>PGTU02012569.1:0-16481 GCA_002896215.2 Cicer echinospermum | reverse complement strand
CAAGACATTAAGAGATTCCCCATTCTTAGTACTCATTTAACTTAAACGATTTTCACAACAAACATTAAGTAACCAAGACATTAAGAGATTCCCCAATCTTAATACTCGTTTAACTTAACGATTTCCAAAATAAACATTAAGTAAACAGGACATTAAGAGATTCCCCATTCTTAATACTCGTTTAACTCTAATGGTTTTCAAATTCCACACAAAACAACCTCAAACGTATTATCAAATTCAATCCACGATTCACACCAAAACACATCAACTCATTTCTCCACAAAATCCAACCATACACATATCAAATTTCATAAGCATGAATTATGAACACGTCAAACTTCATCTACTCAAATTCATACACCAATGGGTTAAATTCATTTTCAGCGAAACATTCCTCAATATCACCAAAACCTAACTCTAAGATTTTACCCATAAAGCCTTAAATTCATTTTCCCCAAATCAACACTTTACCCCTAACAAAATTCTTTTCCACACAACCACAGATAAGTCCCTAAATGCAAACTAGAAGTTTGGAAGGAGCCCTTACCTTCATGTTAGCTTTAATGTGCGATTACAGTACCGCGAGTAAATCCGGTAAAATCTCCACTCCCAAAGTCGCTCCCAAAGTTGGTTCCTAGCACCGTAGCATGGTAGTGAACAACTTTCCCTTCTATCTCTTTGCGAAACGAAGCTTAGATCTAGATGAAACGGAGAGGTTTGTGTTTGACAGTTTTGAAATCCCTAACACCGTTTTTCTTCATTTTTGAAACAACGAGGAAGTATGAAGCTGAGAAATCTTTGCTTTCTTACCCACTAAGCCTTGGGTTTCCTTTTGAAGCAAAGAAACCAAAGAAGAAGAATGGAGGAGAAAGATGGAGAAACGCGAGCAACAGGGAGAGGAAACACGTTTACTTCCTTTGTTCCTTTTCCTTTGGTTTTCTTTCTTTTCCTTTTCTTTTCCTTTTCTTTTCTTTCTATTTCCCTCTCTTTTCCCTCCACACAAACATATATATATATAAATATATATATATATATATATATATATATATGATATATATATATAATATATATATATATATATTATATATATGAATACTTTTAACAAATATCTAGAATATTTATTAAAAATCTACCATTTCACCATAAGCATTTAAATTCTTCTTAAAGGATTCACCGTACTTAATTTAATTTATTTATCGACGATAATTTTAAATCGGCATCAAATATCTTATTTTGGTCATATAACTCCAAAAATATATAACTTTCGCTAAAAAACTCCGCATTCATACCAGAAACACTAAAATTATATAAAAGTATACTTTAAAATTATGGGTCTTACATTGTTCATCCAATAACTTCATTTGTGTCATTGAATTAACATTTAGTCTTTTCGTCCTTCCTAGGCCTATTCTAGTCCAATTAGGGTTATAACCAATCTGTACATCTAATAAGTTCATTTAAAAGAGTTAAAGTTTACTTATTTTATATGATGAAAATAACTTTGTTTTTGAAGTTACTCTTGATTTATTTTAAGAAAGATTAAATTGAGTTGAATTTTGTTAATTATAAAAATAACAATAATTTATGCTACTGCATTTTATTTAATGTTTAAACAATTAAAATTTACAAACATGTTTACTCTGTCTTGTTTTTAGAAAAATTGAAAGGAGTTGTCGTTATGTTGGTTTAGGGGGCTGGTGTAAATATTGAACGTGAAACTGTTGGATATTTATTTGAAATATGATTGTTTTTTTTTATTATGATATTATGAACTCATTAGTGTTGACTCGATGTTGAGTTTTAGGTTTAAGAACTCTTCAGTGATTTACAATATACTAATGATAAAATGTTACTATTGAGAAGAGAAGTAAAAGAAGGGAAAAAATAAATAGGTTTTTAAAAATCTTCTCAATAGTGAAATTCTTTTTGAAAAGTTATCTAAGTTTTGGATTCTATAATGGATGTATTTACAAGTAGAATTTTTTTTTGATTAACCTTAACAAAGTGGTATGACATTAGATTGATATGTGTAGAGTGATCATGTACATTGATATGTGTAGAGTGCCTCATGTCGATTGGTATGCGTATAGAAACTAAAATTATTTTATCAATTTTTTATTAATTATAAATTTGCAATTTTATTTGAGACTAAATTTTTAAGATTAGAACAGAACTCCAAAATTTAAAATTGATGGTGTGTTATGTTGGACCAATTTTGTGCTTGATAGAAACTGAGGATGTTGTATGCTATAAGCATGTTAAGTAGTTAGTGTGAGAGGAGGCTACTATTTTGTAGATTTATGAATTAGTGTAATTCATTATCATTATCATATGTCTTATGTTTTTGTGTCATGTGCACTACTTTAATGTATATAGATATACAATATTTTTGTTGTTGTAGGTTTGATAAATAAGAAATAAAATTGGAACTATTTTGCAAGTGTAATTAATTGTAAAATTTCCTATCTATCTATATATATAGTTTAAATTTTATTTCAAAATATAAGTTGAAAATAATAATTTTTACCAGTGATGATTAAAATTGTTTTTGACGATATGTTATTTAAAAATGTGTTTTGATGATTAAAATATGAATGATTTTAGAAATCTTGTAGATTTAAAAAAATATCTGTGATTTATTTTATTTGTATTGTATTTAGAACAATGATTTATCTTAGTTTTTTTATTTAGACTTGAATTATTGAAAAATAATTTAAAGAAATTTTTTGAATTCTCAATGAAATTTTTTTGGGTGCTAAATGTTTAGTGATATTTTTTGAATAATAATTTAAGTCTAGAAATTAATTTTTTAGAATGATGTGTAACCTTGAAAGTGGTTTTTGCACTACCTGATTCAATTTGGTTTGGTAATGTATTGTATCTCTAGTAAATAATTATTTATCTTATCTTCTACTTGGAAAATCTATATATGCTTCCATTGTTGTAACTTTTAAGTGATGGTTAACTCAAAAGAAAACTTAATCATGATCAATTTGGAGCAGTTAGACCTCTATGAGAATATGTTTATTTTTGAATCATTTGTTTGAGTTATGAGATGAACGTAAAATCTTTGGTGCTAATTTGGATTAGTTATTGAATGTGTATATGATTATGTAAATGTTAAATTGTTCGTGTTCAAGTGTTCTAATTGTTGGGAATCGGCTGTATAGAGTTAGAGTGTCGATAGCATCTAAAAGTGAATAGTCCTATATTTCTTCAATCGGATTATTGACTATATATTGATACTAGTGTCATTTTGTAGGAAATTATGGCCTCTATATTTGTTAAAAAATATATGAGAATTGGTTATCAACAAGATTATCTAATTCTTTCCTAATGATGAATTAAAGATCAAATCATTTGGAATTCTCCACCATGATCACTCTTAATGGAGATTATTTCTGGTTCTTCTCATTTTGAACTAAATTTGCAAATCTTTTGAAAATAGAGAAGGCCCCACTCTTGTGAGTCAGAGAAAAATGTCCAAGTATACCTAGAGTAATCATCTACTAACACATAACCATACAAGTTTGCTCCAAAGCTTCTATCTTGAGATGGACCAAACAGGTCCATATGTATTAATTGTAAACACCTTATTGGTTTGAACTAAATCTATTGGGGGAAAGGATGACTTAACTAACTTACTCTTCTCACAGGAATCACACAACTATCCTTAGTGAACTTTCTGTTTGGGAGTCCCAGAACTAACTGTTACTAACTAGCTTGTTGAGGTGATCTATATGTATATGTGCTACTCTCTTATGCCATAACCAGTTTTCATCAGAATTCGATAATAAGCAGCAAATAGTACTAGCAGGCAAAGCATTAAAATCAAGCATGTATATGTTATTGATTCTGTTACCCTACCAACTTTATGTCTTTATTCTCCTTGTGCTCAATTATACAAGACTGAGATGTAAAACATACCTGAAATCCCTTATCACAGAGTTGACTTATACTAATAAATTGTGCTTTAAATCCTTTACATAAAGAACGTCTTTAATCACGTAGTAGATTCGTTTCCTATGTCTCCAATACGAGTATCTTACCTTTGTTATTGTCAATGTATTTAACATATCCTCCATCTTTTTAAGTTTAGAGACAAGAACTTTGACTTGTCTCCAGTCATATGCTTGGAACATCCATTGTCTAGGTACCATGAATGAGTCTTGGATGTCAAGCATATCTGCAAAATGTAATTGTAAATTTTGGTTTTAGGTACCAATTCAGATTGGGTCCTGGAGGTTAGTTTCCAACATTGGTGTCTTACTTTCCAAATCTGTTTCCATCCTTTGTTAGCCAGTTTTTTCAGTTTACAATTAAAAAACAATATGACCATTTCTACAGCAAAAGTGACATGAAACAGCAGAGGATGAATTCTGATTTGGTTTAGTAAAGATATCATGCATATGCTTAGATCTAAACAAACTTCTGATTCTTTTTAGCATTCCTGTTTTGTCTATAGCCATACCACATTTATTGTGAGTCTGTTTAACATTCACAGTTGGTCTATAACCAAGTCCAGATTTTTCATTTAGATTTCTTTGGTTTCCAAGAAGCATATCTAAATTATTTTTACCACTGTTGAACTTTTCTAAATCACATTTCAATGCATACGTTTCCTTTTTCAAATTTTCATTTGTGTCTTTAAGAGACTCATGTTTCAACTTAATCTCATCATAAAGCATGCACTTTTCTTCTAACAATTTCTTAGTGCTAATTAACTGTTTGATTACATTAACATATTCATCATGTAGTTCATTAAATGCGTCATGTAATTCATCATAAGAAGGATTGGATTTAGAACTTACCTCACTATCAGAATCTGAATCTGTGTTGGCCATTAGACAAAGATTAGCTTCTTCTTCTTCTGAAGATGCAGATGACTCTTCATCATTATCATTCCAAGCTATGCAGGCTTTTCTGGTCTTAGGAGGTGGTTGATTACCTTTAGCCTTTACAGTCTTATTTATGTTTTGCAATTGGAAGCACTCAGATTTTATGTGTCCCTGTCTTCCCACATTCAAAGCAGGTTATCTTGTTATCATGTGTCTGTTGAATTTGAGGGTTTTCTTGATTTGCTATCCTTCTTTTTCAGAAACTTTTTGAATTTTCTTACAAGTAATCCAATTTCTGAATCTTCATCAGTCTCACTATTTGAATCGTCAGTGCAGATTCTTGTTCGGACTTGTTTTGAGTGTGCTTGGGCTTTAAGAGACAACCCTTTTTCTTTTTCTGTCAGTCTGTTCAGCCTCACTCAGTCTATGCAGTTCTATCTCATGCTCTCTTAGTTTTCCAAATAATGTGGCAATTGACATGCTACCAAGGTCTTTTGATTCTGCTATGGGAGTGATCTTTGGCTGCCACTCTCTGGTCAAGCACCTCATCACTTTGCTGATTTGCTGCTTATTGTCATTCACCTTACCAGAGCATTTAGATTATTGACTGTGTGAGTAAATCTTGTCTGCATATCATTAACGGACTCCTCTTTCTTCATGTTGAACATCTCATACTCATGCATTAGCGTGTTGATTCGGGCTCTTTTTTACATTTGTTGTTCCTTCATGCGTTTGTTGCAATGTGTCCATATCTCCTGGCAGTTTTGCAGTTAGACACTTAAAGCAGAGGTAATAATATTTTTAGCCTTAGCATTGTATCCAACCTTTTTCTTGTCATAGACCAATCTGATCTAGTTCCGAATCACATGTGCCAGCTATGGTTGGCACAGGGACCATCTATTTACAGCATTAGAATGCCTCAAGAAAAATTAACATCCTCTCTTTCCAATACATGTAGGCAGCCTTCAGAGGCCTTCCATGATGCACCTTCTCCTAGGAATTCTACAGAGGTCATTTTCCTTTTATGAGAGTTACTCCAAAAAGATCAGGCTCTGATACCAATTGTAGGAAAATTATTGCCTCTATTTGTTAAAAAATATATGAGAATTGTTATCAACAAGATTATCTAATTCTTTCTTAAGTGATGAATTAAAATCAAATTCAACTTGTTTGATTTTAATTCTATTTTAACAGTAAAAGATCCACACAGATTATTCACAGCGGAAGTTTATAATCACATGCAAGATTAATATGAAAAGTAAAAAGAGAGAGAGGAATCATGCACCAGGATTTATACTGGTTCGGCTATCAGTTTGATAGCCTACATCCAGTCCTGAAATATAAACCAGATTTCAGCCTTTCCAATAGAATCGACTTGAGTACGTTTTACAGATTGTCTAGCTCACACATGGCCTATCTATCCAACTCACTCGCTTCTATTACAATACCACCTTATCCCTGGAGTTACTCGCCAAACCCTCACGAGATCAAGATGAGACTTCTTCTTGATGAACAGACGCACCAACAAAGATAGTCACCAGTTTACACTACTGATTTCCAGACCTTTCTTTACAGATTGTTTTTATAGAAAAGATAATATGAGGACAAATGATGATGACTCGATCACAATATGAATTTCACACAAAAGAATTTTCCAAATGAAGTATTTTGTGTCTGGTAACAATTATTTTTTTCAAAGTGTTTTTTTCTGGTTTCAGTATTATGAAAACGTGTTGGAAATAATTGTTTTCAAGTGTATTATAGTTGTTGTTAGAAAATGTGTAACATTGTTGTAAAAAAGTGATTGAATCAGCTTATATATATTCAGAGAAAACGATCAGGTCAATCGATTTTATACAGTTTAAAACCAGCTTAATCGATTGCCCAATCGATTATCGTTCTTCTTGTTCTTCTTGAATCTTGAAAATATAAGCATGAATCGATTTGCCAATCGATTCTTTAATGCATAGATCAGAAACTGATACTAAGAATATATCAAAATCGATTGAGTAATCGATTATAGGTGTTTTGTTCAAACAACGAGATCAAAACAATCGATTACTCAGTCGAACTAATATTCATAGTCATAATCGATTTGTCAATGAGCTGAATACTTCCTATAACTTAAACATTTAGTTCAATCGATTTGGCTGATCACAGTGACTCAGACATTTTCATGCAATCGATTTGCCAATCGACTTGACTGGTCACAGTGACTTCAATGTTTTAATCCAATCGATTTGCCAATCGATATGTTACAGTAGCTCAGCTATTTTGGTTGAAATCGATGTGCCAATCCATTATGCAACATGTTTCTAATAAATGGTTAACTTCAATCGATTACCTAATCGATTGCCACATAACTTGCAGTTTAAGAAACTTAATTCAATTGATTGTCCAATCGATTTGGTTGATTACAAAACTCATTCCTGATGAAAACTTTTTCACAATCAATTTGCCAATCGATTGAATCAGTAAGTGGTTGGTTCTGTGAATCACAAAATCGATTTCTCAATTGATGTCCCAATCGATTGTCCAATTGATTGGATTAAGCCCAGAACTCAGGTTTCACTAAAAGCCTTTAAGTAATCGATTTCCCAATCGATTTACGTAGTGAAACTTTTTGTTCTGAGTCAGACAATCGATTGCCCAATTGATCAATTGACTTATTAGTTGATTGATTTACTTTCTTTGGCAAATACTTAAGTATGAAACCATAGTGATTAGTCTACTAAAATAACTACTATAACTCTAATCACACTATACATATTTGCATCTTTCTCAAGTACATCCTCCAATTTTGGTTGATTCCTTGAGTTCTAAGCTTTTGTTCCAAGTTTATAGTGTTTGCTTGTTTGTTCCTGAAATGTTACTCAGTTCAACTTATTAGATTTATCAAGTGATACATGTACATTGTATGTTTGTTAATTATGTCAAAATCATGATCAAGAGGACTTATATCTATTGTTGTTGATGTAGCTAAATATCACTAGAAGGGGGTTTGAATATGGATTTTGCTGTTTAAAAATAGTTTTTCACGTGTTTTAAAAACTATCCTCTTGTAGAGAATGGCAAGCCCGAGGATGGGTTTTTCAAAACCTTCTGATTCAACTGAGTAAAGAGTGAAGGAGAAATATAAGATTGACACCCAAAGATGGCTACTTCCAGTGCTCACACTCTTGTGAGATTTCACTTAATGTTCAAACAGATAACCTCAGAACAGAGGATGATTACAACTGTGTATTCTTAAGCTTCACCACGCTTCACAATCAGATTTCAAATATTTTTCCAAGTGTATCCACATGGAAATTACAGTGTGATATGAAGGTGATTGATTCTAAATACCTTTCTCAAAAGATTAACAAAGATATAAAGTAGGATTTGTAGAAAGTATGAAGATATAATGGATGTTGCTTTCTTGAAAGCTTTAAGATCTTTGATCTTTTTAATGCAATTGTTTGTATTTCTAATGAAGATCAGCTTGCTGCAATTTATAGAGGTCTTGTGATGTTCATTTCATATGCCAAGCCTTTTATGACCGTTGGAAAATCCATTTGAGAAATGCCAGGTTTTTCTTCATAATACGAAATGCCATTCAGGCTCATTGGATATATGCATTCTATGTTCAAGTACGAGGTAGACTGTTTCTGGCACTTGGGACACGTTTGCAGTCCTTTTCTCTTCCTTTCTTTAATGTTGAAGATTATGTGAAGTCATTTTCATTCTCCTTTCTACAATGCCTTGATAAAAGCTTCACATGTGAGCATTTTCTCTTTCCTCCATTAATGGCTTTGTAAGAGACATGCGATGTCCTTTTCATTTCTTTCTTTCTTCAAGACTTTGTGAAGGCTTCACGTGAAGCTCCTTTCTTCTTTCCTTTCCTTAAGACATGTGAGCAAATTACATTTTTGGACTTGTTTGTTGTTGCCTTTTTTGAATGATTGACTATAATCTTTTAAAATGCACATAATAGCTACATGTAGCCTTTTGCCTATGACAGTGAGTTGCTTTCATAAAGTGTTGGGATACTTTTTCAGATGTTGACTATAGGCACATGCTAATCATTCCTCGTCACTTTCTTTGCATTCTTGCTACTTTTCTTCAAATGCCTTCTTTAACCATTTTTATAGTATTTTCCTTTATTGAATGAATCAAACAATCATTCTTTAATACCTAATTCTTCCTTTGTTAATAATTTCAAAATAATTCATTCTAAATACTATGTATGTCTTTGTTTAATGAATTTCAAATCAGCGAAGATGCATAACTGCAGTTTCACCAAGTTCGTACGAGGCCATCCTCGGTATTTTCATATTAGGCTTTAACTCAGAATTTTCTTCTTTTTTCCTTAATGATATGATAACTTTTTTCTTATATGAATACACTCAAAAGCACAAATTAGTCATTAACTCAATCATAATCTTTTAATAATTTTGTTACATTAAACCAATTGAGAGAGATTTGTCTCAACAATCTCCCCTTTTTGATGATGACAAAATTCTTTAGATTATGATTTTGTTTTATTGTAAGAATGAAATATCAAACTCCGCCTCAATCATACAAGTGATAATTTTGAAAAATTTCCCTTTTAACATTCAAGTAAAAGCAATTTTTTGAAATTATGCAATATTGAGGTATATTAACATCATAAACACCTAAAATGAAATTCCAGCAACTTAAGCAAATGACCATAGGTTCATGAATTCAGCCATGACAATCCAGAAACATAATTTGAGTTTAAACAACCATGACATCAGTAAGGCAAACCATAATATGAGTTTAACATACTATCAAAGAGTTAACCACATAAGACAAATATAATCCATAATCTGACTCCCCTGAATTAAGTCAACATCAAAAAGTATAAATAATAAAAATTAGAGTCATTCGCGGAAGATGAATCTTCAATGAGAAGATTTATGAGTTGGGGGAAAGGAGAACTGGGCGTAGCACAGGAGGTTGTATCATGGCAATAGCTGATGAAACCCAGATGTTTGGTAACCCATTACAGAATGAGTCCAAACTGAGCGATGGTTTTTTGAAAGTGATAGAAAGTTAACCAACAATTTATTTGGTCTTTCCTAATGGTCATTAGTAGCTTTAAATACCTTTTGTCTCAGTTCCTGCCGATTTTCATGCGGTGGTTGAATCATCACGTGCACTTTTGGATTTGAACTTTTAGCCTTATCCTTGGAGGAAATTTTCAAAATGTGGAGCCAAAGGAGATTTGGATTTTTCTTGTAAATTCCGGTATCAGAATTAGATGGATCAATATTGGAAAATAGGAGAAGAGTAGACTTACTGAGATGGTAATGTGAATTCTTCCGCTGCATTTTCCTATGAGGCTTTTTGAAGAGATGGTGATCAATTGATTACTTCAGCTCAAGAATAAGTCATTCAACCATCCTTAATGAAGGACTGGCAGTATGTGTTGATGGATTGATACTGACTTGTGGAGATGAGGAAGTGTTGAGCCAGCAGAGTTACAATGAGGGGTGGCGAGAATGAGATAGTGGAGAGGCAGACTTATGTTTCTTGAGGCGTGTTCTTCTTCCTTGAGGTGGCGGTTTGTTCAGGGCAGATCAAGCGCATTGTTTGATATTTTCATAGAAAAGAAGTTATTGCACTGAATACTCTCTTTTCATCATCACAGAGCGTACCTAAGAACTTAAAGATTGGTCAAAGATCATCCCATAGGGAACTGATCCGACCCACAATGGCAGCGATTCAAACATGTAGCTAAATATGATATGCCCAAATGAAGGTGTTCAGTCAACAGATGAATGTCGCATCAGAAATTATCAAGTTCGTACCTTTTCAACTCCCAGCTCTAGCTACTATCGAGTGAACACAGATTGTGTGATAAAATCCGACACATAGGAGAAGGTTTGAGGCTACAAAGAGGTTACGAGGATTTATCAGGATATTTTGAAGAACAGAAGTTCGAGTTGACATGTACTGCATATACCAAGTTTCAGCAAAACAGTGGGCTCCAGCATCTTGTATGTCAAGGATATTTGCATATGAAATGTGGAGTTTACGTCCAAGTGTACTCCCTAAGTACAAAACTAAAACTAGGGCCTTCCTTTACACACCATTGCATGCAACAAATATGCCTTTACCAGTCATGGGTATTGTGGTTCATTTTACTCTAAAAAGGAGGTCCATCCTAACTTATCAACACTTCTAACAACATTAAGCCACCAATTTCAAATTAATAAGGTCAATGTGCTTGCCATGAACCACAGATTTATTAAACCATTTTTGAGGTGTAATTTTTTAACTCGGAATCTGTGGAGTCAAAAAGAGGAACATGATTGGTTTGGATGACGATTTTCTTTGGAGTCGTTTACTTTGTTTCAGATGAATTGTGTATTTGACCTTCTTTGGAGTGGAAGGTTTGGAGGATGATTTAGGGATTGATTTAGCCGAGTATTCCTTTAGAATCGTCCGAATCAATCACATGCACGTGAGTCCTGAGTAACCTTTTTGTTTGAGTGGACAGCCCCAGATGACAACTCTGTAAGATCGTCTGGTTGAGGGCAGTGGGTTTTGACGATGAGGCTTTTTGGTTTTTTGAGAGGGAGGTTGAGGAGGTGCCGCTGGGAGGAGATACAGACTTTTGTTTTGTTCCTTGTCGCAGCGGATTCAGAGTTTGAATAGTTTGTGAATCTGTTTCTGGATCAAAAGGAGACATTTTTCTCTTGCAGTAGTTTTGATGCGTGCCATTTTTGTTGAGAGGAAGAACAACGGACGAAGACTGGGTTCGTGGTGAAGAGAGAGAGAACGGGAACACTGATTAACTTGGGAGAGAAGAGAAACGTATGGGAAGAGAGAGAGAAAGAATTTAACAGAGAGAGAAAAAGAGAAAATAATAAATGAGAAGAGAGAGAGAGATATGAGAGTGGGAAGTTGAAAACGTGTAAGAGAGGGAAAAACTGATTGATTGATGGAGAGAGAAACAAAATTGAAAATGAGAGGAAAAGAAAAAAAAAATAAAACGTGAGAGAGAGAGAGAGAGAGAGAGGAGACGAGAGTCGTTGATGAGGCGTGATGATGAAGATGCGGGAATCATGATGAACTGCATTTAATGCATTCCTGCGCATTATGAGGAATGGGAAGTATCCAACAGTGTCACCATTTGACCAATGGAAAATGGGAAGGCAGCGCATGAACCTTGACTGACTTGTCAAGAGGAGTTTCACCTAAAAGTACCTAAAGTCTTCTTATCTAATTTTGACTTTATTTGAGTGATCAGATTTGCCATATATTTGCCACACAAAATTAAAATAATAAATAAAGAATAACATTAAAAATGACAAATAAAAAAATTAAATATTAAATAACTGTTGGAAATTTATGATGAGAGTTCTTCTAAGATGATTTAAACTGATCCTCTTGAGAGGTTGGTAAAAAAGTATCAGCCAATTTGATTTTCATGTCAATTGAAAATAATTCTATATCACCCTTTTGAACATGATCTCTTATAAATGATGTTTAATTTCAATATTGCTTGGATCTTGAATGTTGAATGGGATTTTAGAAAGATTAATAGCACTTGTATTAATCACAAGAGAATGGAAATTTTTGTGTACCTTAAAGAGTAATCTCTTAGTTGATCTTTTATCCATACAAGTTTGTGAGAAACATTGAGCAGCTGATACATATTCAGCCTCTGTAGTGAAAGAGGCAATAGTACATTGTTTTTGCATGACAAACTTATTAGAGATTTACTCCAGAAGTGGCAAGCTCCGCCTTGTGCTCTCCCTTTCAACTTTATCTCCAGCAATAATCGCATCACAATAAGCAGTGAGATCAAGATTGAACATTTTTTGTACTAAATTCCAGATTAATAGTGGCCCAAGATATCTAAAAAATCCTTTACTGTATTAAAAGTGAGATTACTTTAGAGAAGACTGAAATCTTGCACAAAGACCGACTGCGTAAGACTATGTCCGGTCTACTGGTTGTTAAATTTTAGCAAGGATCCAATCATCCCTATATCTCTTTCAGATATAGGACGTTCTTCATCATCTTGCTGAGTATGGAGATGGATGCATAGAGTCCATACTTTTGGCTGAACTCATTTTGTATTTGTTGAGTAGACATTGGTGTATTTTCTTGAGATGATGAACGATACCATCATCTCGTTGTTTAATTGCAAACCAAGGAAGATTTTAATTCTCCCATCATACTCATTTCAAACTCACTTGCACGAGGTTGGAGAAATCTTTGCACGTCATTTCATTTGTTGATCCAAATATTATGTCATCGACATATATTGAACAATCAATAAATCTTTCTTCAAGAGTCTTCTTGAAAAGAGTTTGTATCAATTTGACCCTTAATGAATCCATGCTCTTTAGAAAAGAGCTTAACCTCTCATACCAAGCTCGAGGAGCTTGCTTTAAGCCATAAAGAGCTTTTGAGAGTTTGAACACAAGATTCGGCCTCTGTCAAATCTCAAAAGCCCGGAGGTTGACGAACATATACTTCTTCATTTAAGAACCCATTCAAAAAGGCACTTTTGACATCCATTTGAAATAGTTTTATACCTTTATGAGAGCATAAGCGCTAAGAGGGATTCTTATTGCTTCAAGTCTTGCTATGGTGCAAACGTTTAATCATAATCAATTCCTTCTTGTTGATTTGTACCCTTGTGCAAACTAGTCTTGCTTTATTTCTAATGACTTCTCCATCCTCATTTAATTTGTTTCTAAATATCCATTAGTCCCAATAATAGATTTGTCCAGAGGATGCGGGTACAAGATTCATACCTGTTTCTTTTCAAATTGTGAGGAGTTCTTCCATCATAGCTTAACCATGATTTGTCACCAATAGCTTGATCAATCGTTTGGGTTCAAACTTGTGATATCATGGCAATGTTGGTAGTGTTCCGCCTTAGAGGATTTCTGGTTCTAACACCATCTTCAGTATTCCGATGATTAGATCTAGAGGATGATGTGTGACTGTTCTCCATCCTCTTGGAGGTTGCTATGTGGTTGGGTTAGACTCATCCTCATCATGAGGACTGGGTACTCGAGAGGATGAAGGTTCATCTTCTCATTTTTATCCTTTTTTCTAAACACAAATCATCAAACTCATCAAAAATAACATGCATGATTCTCCACAGTTTGAGTCCTAAGATTATATATTCATACCTTTTGACAATTGTGGAGTATCTAGAACATTCCTTTATCAGATTTTGGATCAACTTTCCCAAATTTTCTTTATTATTGAGAATGTAAGCAATAGACACACACAAAATATGAAAATAGGAAATATTTGGTTTTCTCCCTTTCCACAACTCGTATGGAGTTTTGTTTTAAAATTTTTCTCTATTGGATGCACGATTAGAACATAACAAGCAGTGTTAATGGCTTTGGCCAAAAATATTTTTCAATATTGGCTTCATCTAAAATGGTTCTAGCCATTTCTTGTAAAAGTTTATTTTTCCTTTCAACAACCCCATTTTGTTCTGGGAGTTTCTTGACAAGAAAAGTTGTGAGAAATACGATTTTCATTACAAAGATTTTAAAGGATTCATTTCAAATTCACACCAGGTCACTTCTCACCGAGACAATTTTGAATTCCATTTCGTTATTGAACCTTTTTTGCAAAATGGTGGAACGCTTCAAAAGGCTTCATCTTTATGTTTCAAATTAACCCAATAAACGAGAAAAATCATCAACAATGACAAAGCCAATCATTTACCACTAAGACTTGGAGTCTTTGATGCGACCATAAAGGTCAATATGAATAAGTCAAGAGGATGTTTTTGTGAAACAATATTTTTGAGTGAAAGCTACTTTTAACTTGTTTTCCCTTAACACAAGCTTCACTAACTTTGTCTTTCTCAAGATTAATTTTTTGGAAGACCTTTAACTAATCTAACTTTGATAAATGAGAAATAGTTTTAAAGCTTGTTGGACCAACTCTTTTGTGCCCAATCCATTTTACTCTTATCAATGGATACAACAACAACATTTCAGTGGGTAAATCATTCCAGATAGAGTCAATAAATTCTTTTTTCTAAAAACCGGGAGAAGGAAAACTCTACCCGAAGGATGAATGTTTAACCTCAACAAAGAGTAGCTTAAAAATGACTTCAAAACCGCTATCACATAATTGACTAATCTTAGTCAGACCATCCACATATTTTTCAATTTGTTTAGCAGAATTATTTCAATAATACCATGTACCTTTTATTTGAGCTTTATCATGTTACCAAATGTGACTGATCCTCCATCCTTTATCTCCAAGAAATAAAGAAATGGCTTATCTCCTATCATATGCCTTGAGCAACCACTGTCCAAGTACCAAGGGCTTTCTTTTGTTGATCAGAGGACGAAACCTGCGTTAGGTTTTAAAAGTACTTAGGTTACCCATATAGCATTGGGTCCTTGTGGTTAGTTTTTCCTCTTGTTGAGGATTTTTCTTTTGTGTTTCAAATAGAATCATGGTGCCCATGTTTACCACAAAATGAAACAACCTTTCTTTATATTTTCAGTTTCTTCTTAGCGTTGACAGATTTTGAAAGTGTGCCCAAGGTTTTTGCAAAAAGTACATTTTGGGCTATCCCTCTTGTTTTTTAGGCAAAGAAAAAATTTTCATACAATTTTTGTTTTTGAGAACTTTTAAAGACAATACCAGCTTTGTCAAATATTCCAGATGAGATCCCATTATCTTTTGAAAAGTTTCAGTAGATTTAACAAAGTGGTAATTGTCATTCGATTTTTAGTTCTCAACCTCTACTTTTAAAATCTCCTTTTCTGTGTCCTCTTCTGGAGGATGAATTCTGACATTTCTTTTTATTTAAAAACGTGCTTACTGCTCAGATAATTTCCATGAGATAACTGCAAATCTAGAATGATTTTTTCATACTTCTCATTCTTGGCTTGAAGTTCCTCATTGAGTTATTTATTTCATAAAGTTGATTTTTGAGAAAACCACATTTATGAGATAAAGTATTTGAGTCATTTAAAAGATTGTCAAATTCAATTTCTAATTGTTCACAAGAAGGACATAGTTCTGAAATACTTACTTTTTCAGTTTCTGATTTTGCCATAAGACATAGGTTGGCTTGCTTCATCCTTTTCTTGCTCAGAGATGACTCGTCACTATCATCCCCAAGTAATCATAATGGATTTGTTTTGTATGGAAATCTTCTTGAGTTCCTTTTGTGAGAGAACACTCAGGGGTTTTGGGTTTTTAGTGTCCCATCTTGTTGCATCCAAAACAAGTTATCTGACTTTTGTCAGTTTTTCTTATGAGGAGATCTTCATCTTGTCCTCTTCGATTATCTCCTCTGGATTCTTCTAGAAATTAAGAGCCAGTTCTTCCTCCTCTTCCTCAGATAGAGGATACTCCGAGCTTCTTTTTCTCGACCTCGCTCGTCTTCTTGAAGGATAACTTTCTGCTTGGCTTGTTTTAGTGAAATCATTTTTCCGTTTCTGCTAGTTTGTCAGCAGGCAACAATGGTTCATGAGCTCTTAGGTACCAACTAGGATCTTCCAATTTCATGTTGGTCAAGTCTCTTGCTTCTGTAATGGCAGTCACCATTGGCCTCCATTCTTTGTTGTTTTGGTAAACTGCTTAGGACGTTGGTCTGTATCTTTCTTTGAACGGGTAGTATATGCTAGC
>PGTU02012564.1:0-13693 GCA_002896215.2 Cicer echinospermum | reverse complement strand
TTTCGAAATGGAATATTTGAACATCTGAATGATGGATTCTTTATTCGATTATTATGAATGGTGACCCTGACCCTAATATTTGATCATCGAGTTGAAAACTCAAAATGCATTTGCATTGTGGCTATTAAATTGAAACTGGGTTGATTTACGTACGCACTCCTTGAGGCTTTAATACAATGACATTATGAATTCTTTATTCATGGTGAAAATTTTGGATATTGGTGACTCTAATTGCATTTGCAGTGCCATGAATTTTGGATATTAGTGACATGGCTAAATAGTCTTTCTTTCTTTCTTCTACAAACATAATTTCTCCTACCTTAAGCCCAAAGGGAGTAGCTTTGATGAGATCACGAGGTATACTTTTACATGTTCAAATATACTTGTTGAACATCCAACGGTATTGACATTTGGTGACCTTGCATTTTTAACAATTGAACTAGTATATATTCCAAAAACATAATTATGATTCTTGAATAATTACATATTATGGCCAACAAATATTTCATCCCATCTCTTTCTTTTTTAGCATAACCATAATAGATCTCTTGTTACTTTTTTTTCAGGATGTACCCTGATCATACCAAAAGAATGGCAAGACATACAACTAATAGTATTGGACTATGATTTTGAGTTAATTATAGTATGAGTCTAGTTTTTAAGTTTTATCGCTTGAGGTAAGGACTCTTTTGGAATTGACGTTGTATCAAAGAAATATTTAGTATTATTAAAATCTTATACTCTGTAATCTATCATTCGGACAAGATTACTCTTAATTTGTTGCATCATGGTCGTGGTGGATATTTACTCTTCTTTATTATACATTTAATAAGTTTATGATAAACCAAATCACTATTTATTGGACAGTACTGTCAATGTTCACTACTGTGTCTGTCATGCGAGTTTTGTTTATGATTTTTTTTCCTCTTTCAGTATGTTCACTCTTGATTTAGTTATCCATTTACTTGTAAAATACTTATGTTTTTTGTGAAGATAAGACCAATGAAAGTGATCGAGTTGCAAGCTCAAAGAAATCAACAATCAAAGTCAACTATGGTCAATTATGCTAGAAGTCTTATATATGTAAGGTACATGATGCAAATATAATATTCTTATATTTTAAATGCACACGAGAACCTTTTATTTTAAGCATATACATCAAAAAAATTTCAAAGTGTGAAAATACATGAACAATGCTTTGAAATAAAGTTTTTGACACAAATATCAATGTTTGTATTTGACGAAACATGTGTTTGCCGGAATACAGATCAAGTCAGTAGCTAAAACTGGACTTTTGTATTCGACACGAGATGGTGATAGTCACATACAAGTGATAATGTCAGTAGCTGAATTTTGTATTTGACTACGAGATAGTTCTAGTCGAATACATGTGTTAAGTCAGTAGCTAAGATATTGCACATTTGTATCCGACTCAATATGGTGTAGCTGAATACAAAACAAAGTCAGTGACAAAAAATTCACTATCTGTATTCGACTACAAGAAAGTGTATCGAATACAAGCTGTTAAATTTTGAATAAAACTGAACGTTACAAGAGTTGTATTCAACTACACTCCTAATGTAGTCGAAAACAACTTGCGAACAATAAATTTTTCAGTTCAGATTCAACTTGGATATTTCATATATTCATCAAACTCTAGACGATTGCAACTGATATGAAGTATGTCTAAGGATGTATAAATACTTCATAGCTTTAGACTTAACGAATTACTCTCTCTCAAATCTTTTCATCAATCTAAGAACAACTTTAACAAACTTTCTGAACATTTTGTTTATTCAAAGTCTAGTTTCATATTTCAGTACAGATTTACATTGTCATATCATTCCGAGAAAGATCTTTATTGTACTGAAATTATATTAGATTGTTATCATTGTACTCAATTATCATATACACTATTGATTCAGTCTCAAGTATTATTATAAACTCATTCAAGTTATTGTGTAAATGAGGAAAATAGTGTTCTTGTCTTCAAGTGTTGTAAACTAATGTGTGGTTGCTATCTTAGGTGATTGTTTGAAACTTGTAGCATAAGTCTTAGAGTTAGGACTTGTACTTATTCTAAGATAATGTGGAAAATTCTTGTGGTGTGCAAAGAGGACTAAAGTGTACATTGATTATAAGGGGAACCGGAGAATTAAACTATTGTGTTCTTATTTTCTTCATTTACATTTTTTACATACATCATCCTAAACAGAAAATAATTCACTAAGTCTCTAAAAACTAGAAAATTCTATATAACCTAATTCACCCCTTCTTAGGTGCACTCTGTACTTACAATTAGTATAGACGCATATTCTGGTAATTTGTCCTTGATCTGCTATTCATGGCTCCACACTAAACCAATTTTTAGAGATGGTGGTAGTAGCAATAAACCACATTTCTTTGTTGAGGAAACATTATGACTTCATGAAAGATACACATGCTAAGATATCTTAGGCACAAGGAGATGATATTTGGAATGCTGTAGAAAATGGTCCATTATGTTCCAAAAAACAGTATTCGACAACAAAGAAGAACAAATATTGGTGTAATGACCTCTATCCTTAGGCCCTGCTATACAATATTTTTACCTGATTATCTAATTTCATTCCTAAGTGATGAACTTAATATTAAAACCAACTTGTTAATATTAATTCCAATAAAGTATATAGATTCAAAAACTGAGATTCAAGAAACACATGTATTATCAAGATAAGAGATATAGAGATAGAGAAGTGTGCACCATGGATTTTATACTGGTTCGACTATCAATTCGATAGTCTACATCCAGTCCTGAATCACTTACTGATTCCAGCCTTTACTAGAAATGATTTGAGTGTTTACGGACTTTCCAGCGCACTTCACTGGCCTATACATTAACTCAATATAATCATACAACAAAACCAATTGTCCTTAAGAACTAATCGCCAAGCGCACCAGCATCTCTAGCAAGATCAGATTGAGATCTCTTTTAGATGATCACCACACTCTACAAAGATGACCACCAGTTTCACAATACTGATTCTACACACTTTCTTTTACAAAGATGATTCTTTCAAAAAGATAAAACACTTGATCAATCACAATGAATCTCACATAAGTATAGTTGCCAATAATGTTTGTGAGTAGAATAGTTTTTCTTAAAGTGTATTTTCGAAAAAGTTAATGAGCGTTCTTTTTGTTCTTCTATGTATTTCTATATTTTATAAATTGTGATTGATTCAGTTTAATAGTTTTAAAAACTTCAGACAAATCTATTTATTAATGTGTATTACCCAGCTCAATCGATGGCCTAACTCGATTTCGTCGTTCTGTTTTCTTGAATTTTCTTGAAATAGATTGAACTATCGATTTTGCTAATCGATGTTTTTAATGCATATATCAGAAAGTGATACTCAGTTCATATCAGAGTCGATTGAGTAATCGATTATAATTGTTTTGTTCAATGCGAGATCAAACATCGATTACCTAGTCGATTCATTCACTAACATAATCGATTTGGCATGCTAATTTCTCCCTGGTAATTCGAACACTCAATCAAATCAATTTTGCCAATCGACTGCATTCTCCCTGATACTCAGACACTTAATCAAATCGATTTGTCAATCGCCGATTTTCAGTGTAACTCAGATATTTAATTACAATCGATGGGCCAATCGATTATGCAGTAGTTTCTGATAAATGATGACACTGATTCATTTATGCAATCGATTATCCAATCGGATTTCTTTTAATCATAGAACACAAGGTCGAATAAAACCTATTTAAGTAATCGATTGCTAATCGATTAACTCAGTTTGAAACTTTTTGTGATGAATCAGAAGATCGATTAACCAATTTATTAGTAGAAAGCTTGTAACTTAAAGAAAGTATCAATCGATTGTCCAATCGATTTCTTTTAATCATAGAAACTGTATGATGTAAAACATTTAAGTTAATCGATTTGCTAATCGATTAACATAGTGAAAATGGTTCTATGAAGTCAGGAAATCGATTATCCAATTGATTTACTAATTGATTGATTAACATACTTATATTTTATGATTTCAGTTTTAATTGACAAATATTAGACGTGTGAAATTATAATGATGAATCTAACTAATAAACACTATTGAACAATAGACACATTTACACATAATCTTCAAGCCTTGTATGATATGATCAATCTCTTTGCTTTGATTGCTTGAGATTCAAGATTTTGTCCAAGTGTGTTGTTTTGATTCTTTCCTGAAATGTATCTCAACTCAAACTATTAGATTAATCAGGATAATGCATATTACATTGTATGTTTGGAAGTTATATCAAAATTATAGTCAAGAGAGGCATTTACCTTTACAATCTCCTCTTTTGATTAATATGACAACATACAATTTTAACTTTGAGTTTACATTAAAATTTAACTTTATAATAACTTTATTTTAACACTCCCCCTGAATTTTAGAATTTATAATTCATTTCAATTCACATTTTCAGATTCAATTTTCAGTATTCATGATAAGATAAGCATAAAAACTCAGATTGGGTTTCAGCTTGCTCAGCTTGTTCAACATTTGTTGGACCCTTGTCCAATACCATTGAGCCTCTTCAATTGCATTTTGGTTGACAGTTGACTCACCATAAAATCAGTGTTGTCTTTACTGATTCTTCATGACAATTGATGATATTTTAAGTGTCTCTCAAATCTTGTGATCAGCTGAGGGTAAGGGAGCATTTGCTTTCCTTGTGCTATTATAACATATTAGCAGCACAATCCATGCTCAACTCATCTCGAGTTCTTTTTAAAGGCCCCAAAGAAGAGTAATGTCAAGCTGTTTGAACTACAGCATGGTTCCCTGATCTAGGTACCGAACATACCAACATTGGTTAGCACATACATCAGCATCCTATGCTGGACTTCATTTGACAAATAGGGAGAGAGATGCTTTCCACAAACCCTTCAACCATCAGTCTTGAATGGCTGTGTATCTATCTACTGATGTTTCCCAAGCATCATCAGTTAGAATCAAAGATTGGTTCTGCCATCAACAACTTCTCCATAAAGGGCAAGTCCTGATAGCCTGGAGAACTCCCTAAAAGTCATGGAAATTTTTCTTCCCTTTAACTTCAGACTCAAATCCAAAAGTCTGTGAGTATGGAGTTTGAGTAGATGCTCTAATGAGTCTTGGATAGATTTCCAAAGAGCATGGCGAGAAAATCTACCAAGCCATGAAATCTGAGATGGTTTTGGAAGGTGAATCCATTTGCATCAAAGTAGGCAAAATCCATAGTTCTTGGCCTCATGGATTTTCCTCTTTAGGAATGTAGGGGGAAGAACAATGTCTTCAATAGGTTTGCCTTTGGGAGGTTGAGGCTTCTTTGGCTGAGGGGAAGAGGTGGTTTCTTCTTCTTTTGGGTTAGCCCCTTCAATGGCATCACCCATAAGCTTTTCAGTTTGATTTAGAACCATCCTCTTTTTTGTTTTTTCTTTGATCAAGTTGCAATCGCCTTCCCTTTTATCCTTTGGCCAATACCTTATGGTGGTATAGGAATCTTTTGTGCAGGAGGGGAAATAGGTTGAGGAGAAGGAGTATTTCTACCACTAGATGTTGAAGAAGAATCTAGGGGAAATGGATTTTGAAAGAGATGATTGTGGTTTTTTCACATGTTTGTTTAACTCTTGCCAATATAGAGAGATTTAGGAAGTTTGAGAGGTTTTGAGAAATGAGAAGTATCAAAGCACAGAGAAATCGAGTTTGGGGAGAGTTGGATAGTGAAAATGTATTTGATAGTGAAAATGATTGAGAAATCGATTAGCGGATTTATATGGACTGTTACAGAGCTCGATTTCTGAAATCGATTTTATTTCACCTTTGCGTGCAAAACGTCGAATATCAAATCGATTTTTTTATCGTTATTGGAGGGAAATGAAAGGGTTTCCGTGTACAACTGCCTCCAAGGCTAGTATTTTTTGCAACAGTCATATGCAAATCGATTCGCCAAGATCGATTTTCTTAAGTGAACGTTCAATGGATAAATCGATGTCCAAATCGATTTTCATATCAGTTCAGGAAAACTTCTCATAACAGCATCGATTTCCAAATCGATTTCTTTGAAGATATTGACCATACAGGTATTTCAATCGACTTCCAAATCGACTTATTTGGCTCACAGTTTTTATAATTTGACACAATCAATTACCAAATCGATGCTCGTGTTTGAGTTTGGAAAATTTCTCAAATCTTTGGATTTCTGGGAGAAATAATCGATTATGCAATCGATTTTTTAAAACAATTTTCCATATCCTCAATCGATGCACCAATCGATTGGATTTATGTATATTTTGTCACATCTATTCTAGTTCAGCATTTATTGCTAACACAGATTACCAAATCGATTATGAAATCGATTGTTGTGTTTTATATTTTGACAATTGAGAAACTTTGTAGCATAAATCGATTATGAAACCGATTTTGTAGTACTGATTTGAAATTTTGACACAAGATAGTCGACGTGCAAATCGACTTATCTATTGCAAGATTGATAAAGTTATAAGAGCGAACATCGATGTCTCAATCTTTCTTTCTACAGAGATCACATTATATTTCATTATGATCCATTATAACAATTTATTCTAATATAGAAGAAACTTTCTTTGATTGGTGGGTTTTGCTCTAATTGATCATGTATTAAATTATATTAACGCAAGATGATGAAATATTACCATTTTTAGTATTGATCCCTAATGAAATGATGCCTCTAATCTAGCTAGTATGCTTTGTACTTGAGTGCATAATAGGATTCTTGTGTATTTTATCGCTCAATAGAGTTGTCACACATTATATTGGCAACATATTATTCTAAGATCAAACACCAAAGTTAGCAAGGTGTTGTTTCATCCGCTTTAATATTTGTAGCATCAACTTATTATCAATCCAGATACAATAACCAAAGCCTTGAAGAAATTAGGGCGCAAAAGAGACTACATGTTCAGCTCAGTTGTTTGAAGAGTATGCCCATATTTTGCTTCTTGCTATGCAAGATACAAGTGAATTCCCTAGTAGATGGCAAGTACTAGATTGTATTTTTCTGTCTAATTTGTGCTAACCAGCAAAAATAAGAGAATCAGAATAGCGAACTAAGAGGATCGAAGTCTATGATCCCCTCTATGATTAAGCAATAGATGCAGTCTAGATTTATATAACGGATTCTTATATAGATTATCTGAAATTCTTTTGACTCACTTAGATGAGATTCCTTAGGATTAGCTTGATATCTTGCACACATGCAGACACTACATATATGTCAGTCTCAACTAGTGTAGATAGATATATAAAGATCTATCATCTATGCTTAAAGTCATATCGACCAGTTTTCCCTTTTCATCTTGTTATCCAAATGGACAGCTTGATCTCATGGGTGTATCAATAGGTTTAAATTTATGTAAGTCACTACACTTCTTTAAGAGATCATTACAATACTTGATTATGACGGTTTATGTGATTAAATACCTATTCTTTGCTTTGATATATAGACTTGATTGAAATCCTAGGACAGTAAGGTTGCGATTCTTCCCCATCTATCGGACTTCAAATCTTCATTCATTAATTTTCAGAATCTTATGCAATACGGCTTGATCTTGTTTGTTTGGATCCAAATTATGTCATCCAACATATATTTGGACAAGCAGAATGTCTTTTCCCTTTTTCTTTATAAAGAGTGTTTTATCAACATTTCCTTTTAAATTTTTTTTTACTGTGTGAGGAAATTGCTGAGTTTTTCATACCAAGCTCTTGGAACTTGTTTCAATCCATAGAGAGCTTTTGTTAGTTTATAAACATGGTTTGGAAAAGCAGGATCCTCAAATCCCGGAATTTGACTAACATAAACATCCTCTTGGATATCTCCATTCAAAAATGCACTCTTTACATCCATTTGATACAATTTAAAATCCATGATACAAGCATAAGCAAGCAAAATCCTAATTGCCTCTAATCTGGCTACAGGAGCATAAGTGTCATCATAATCAATACCTTCCTCCTGGTTGTAGCCTTTAGCAACTAGTCTAGCCTTATTTCTTGTTATTACTCCATTCTCATCCATCTTATTCCTAAACACCCATCTAGTTCCAATAATATGTTTGTTTTCTGGTTTAGGAACTAAGATCCATACTTTGTTTCTCTCAAATTGATTAAGCTCTTCTTGCATGGCAATTATCCAATCATTGTCCAAGAGAGCTTCTTTTATATTCTTAGGTTCTACTTGAGAAACAAAAGCTGTGAAATTACAGAAGCGTCTAAGGGATTTTCTAGTAGCAATCTCTTTAGAAATTTCACCTATGATGTTGTCAATAGGATGGTTTTTGTTGAATTTTTCCTAATGTTTCATTTGGTTCTTTTGGATCTGATTCTACAATTTCATTAAGAGAATCACCAACTGTAAGAGGAGTACTGTTCAAGTTTTTGGTAAACATTTCATCAAATTTTACATGAACAGATTCCTCTATAGTTTTAGTTCCTTTATTGTAGATCCTATAGGCCTTACTAGATTGTGAATATCCTAGAAAAATTCCCTCATCTGCCTTAGAGTCAAATTTCCCTAGATGCTCTTTTCCATTATTCAGTACAAAACACTTGCATCCAAAGACTCTAAAATAGGCAATATTTGGTTTTCTACCTTTGTATATTTCATAGGGTGTTTTTCTAAGGATAGGCCTAATTAGAACTCTATTCATCACATGAGTAGTTGTGTTTATTGCATCATCCCAAAAGTATTTTGGAAGCTTAGAGTCATTAAGCATTGTTCTAGCAAGTTCTTCTAGAGCTCTATTCTTCCTTTCTATAACTCCATTTTGTTGTGGAGTTCTTGGGGCTGAGTAAATGTGGTGAATTCCTTTTTTATCACAATAATTGTCAAAAGATTCATTTTGAAATTCTCCACCATGAAACTATTTCCTGATTCTTCTCATTTTGAACTTTATTTCCAAGTTGTTTGAAAATTGAGAAGGCATCACTTTTGTGAGACAGAAAATAAGTCCATGTATATCTAGAGAAATCATCAACTAAAACATAGCCATAAAGATTTCCTCCAAAACCTTTTACTTGAGAGGGACCAAATAGATCCATGTGAATCAATTGTAGAACTCTATTAGTTTGTACTAAGTCTATTGGTGGGAAAGAGTACTTGACCAATTTACTTTTCTCACAAGAGTCACATAATATGTCCTTAGTAAATTTTCTGTTTGGAAGACCTAGCACTAGTTGTTTGCTAACAAGTTTGTTAAGATGGTTTATGTATCGTAGCCTTATTCTCTGTGCCACAACCAATCTCATCAGATTTAATAACAAACAAGCAAACATTATTTGCAGACAAGTATCAAGTATCAAATCATGTATATATTATTTACCCTTTCACCTACCAATTTTATGGCTATCATGTTCCTTGGTGCTCAAGTGTACAGTATGTGATGTAAAATATACCTGCGTAGCCTTTATCGCAAAGCTGGACTAATGCTAAGAGGTTGTGTTTCAAACCTTTACATAGAGAACATCCTTGATATACCGTTGTTGATTCACTCCCTATGTCTCCCGCACCAGTATTTGCCTTTGTTGTTGTCACCATCTTTACATATCCTCCGTCTTTCAAATTCAGAGATATGAATTTTGATTGTCTCCAGTCATATGCTTGGGAACATCCCTGTCACGGTACCGATGAGTGAGTTTTGGATGTCAAGCAGACATGCAAAACAGAATTCAGACTTTGGTTTTAGTACCCAATTTTAGATGGGTCTTGAGGGTTAGTCTCATCACAGGTTTCTTACTCTCCAAACTTGTTTCCATCCCTTGTCAGCAAGCTTTTCAGTTTAACAATCACGAAAGATATTGTCCTTTTGCAACAAAATGGCAGAAAAACAGAGGATGTACTTTGAGTTGGTTAAATGAAAACATCATGAATTGGCTTGATCCAACAAATTTATGATTCTTTTGAGCATTCCTACTTGGTGTCTTAGCAATTCCATCATATTTTCGTTTGCATTATGCTTGGTTCCAGAAGAGACCATTTCATGGGTTGTCTCGCTACCATTAGTAATCTCTTGCTAATCAACATTGTATCATTTCAACCTTTCTTTCAAGTTCAATAAAACTAGTGAGTCTCTCATCGTGCTTCTTTTTCAAAAAGTGCATCATGATCTTCAAGCAACTTACTGATCTTTTTTTGATCTTCTTCATCACATCATGCACTTGGTTTTTTACATTTTCTTAGTGCAAATCAATTGGTTTGGCTACCTAAATATGTTCATCATGCAATTCATTGAAAGCATCATGCAAATTCTTCATTAGAAGGGATTAGAGGTGTCTACATCGCTATCTGAATCTGAGTTAGTTGGCCATTAGACACAAAGTTGCTTCTTCTCTTCTGAAGTTTCAGAAGATTCTCATCATGTCACTCCAAGCTAATGTAGGCTCTTAGTTTTTGAGATGGTGATCCTGCCATTTACCTTCACAACTTGTTCTATTTTGTAGTGGAAAACATTCGATTTAATGTCTGATTTTCTACATTCATAGCAGGTTATCACCTTGCATCATTTGTCTCATTCTTGCTGAAGCTTTTTGTCCTTTTGAATTGGATGGTTTCCTTGGATTGGTTTCCTTTCTTCTTCAGAAATTTCTTGAACTCTCTCTGACCAGCATTCCGATCCAGGTTCTTCATCAGTTTCACACTCTCGAATCATCAGTACAGGTTTCTGGTTCAGATTTACTTTATGAGCTTGACTTTCAGAGATAGTCCCTTCCTTTTCAGATCAGTGCTCTGACTCATTTCAACCAAGTGTAGCTCCATTTCATGTTCTCTGAGCTTGGCCAAAGAGGGTGGCAATGGTCCAATGCTTCCAAGATCCTTTTGATTCAGCTATTGCAATGACCTAGGTGCCATTCTCTTGTCAAGCATCTCATTACTTTGTTTTATTTGTTGCTCGTTGTCAATTACTTTCCCTAAAGCATCCAAATGTTAATGACATGTGTGAACTGCTGTCTGCAAGTCATTGATTGACTCATCCCTTCTTCATAGAAGAGTTTCATATCACGCGTCAGAGTGTTAGTTCTTGCACCTCTTGACATCGTTGTCCTTCATGAGTTTCTTGGAGTGTATCACCACATTTCTTTGGCGTTTTCAATTTGATTACCATGAAAAACTCATCAGCACTCAAGAGCAGAGTTATTATATTTTAGGCTTTGCATTATAGCCCAACTCTTTCCTTATCATATCCAGACCAATTAGATCTTGTTTCTTGATTAATGATCCATCAAGTGACCAGCACGTAAGGCACATAAGGACATTTCTACTTCACTAATATCGTCAAGACCACTTGCCTCTAGAAAGATAAGCATTCTTTCTTTCACAGTACATATTAAGCAAATCCATTAAAGCGGGGGTCTAGACTAAAGAGGCACTTCGCCGAAGAATTCAATAGAGGCCCAATTCTTTTTGAGAAATAGTCTAAAAGATTAAGCTCTTGAATACCAATTGTTGTGTGAATGGCCTCTATCCTTAGGAATTGTACAGCATATATTAACCAGATATCCCAGTCCTTCCTATAGTGATGAACCTTAATATTAAAACCACTTGTTTTAATATTTAATTCCAATTTAACACATAATAGATTCAAAACTTATCAAAACTGAGATTCAAGAACACATGCATATCAAAGATAAAGAGTATAGAGATACGAGAAGAGTGCACCATGGATTTTATATACTGGTTGCGACTATCTATTCGCTAGTCTACATCCAGTCCCGAAATCACTTACTGATTCCAGCCTTTAGTAGAAATGATTTGAGTATGTTACAGAGCTCCAGCACTTCAATGCTTATACAATCTGCTCAACAATCAATCTACAACAACAACCAATCTATTCTTAAGAACTAACACCAAGCTCTAGCAAGATCAGATTGAGATCTGCTTTAATGACCACACACACTCTAAAGATGACCACCAGTTTCACAATACTGGATTTCCCTCTCTTTACCTTTACAATAATGTCTTTCCAAAGACTAAAACACTTTGATTCATCGACAATGATTTCTCACATAAGTATTGCAATAATTTTTGTGAGTTACAATAATTTTTCTCAAATTGTATGTTTTCGAAAAGCTAATGAAATTCTTATCAGTCTTTTCTATCTGTATAAAAATTATGATTGATTCAGTTTATATAGTTCAGAAAAACATTCAGACAAATCGATTTCCCTATAGGATTTATTAATGTGTATTACAGATTCAATCCGATTTCCTAATTGATTTCACGTTCTTGTTTTTTTTTGAAATTCTGAAAAGATGAACTAAATCGACTTGCTAATCGATTTTTTTTAAATGCCATATATCAGAACTGATACTCCGTTCATATCAGAGTCGATTGATAATCGATATAATTGTTGTTCAAAATGCCGAGATCAAACAATCGATTACTTAGTCGATTCACTTTCTTACATAATCTATTTGGCAATGGGCTAATTTCTCCCTGTAATCAAACACTTAATCATATCGATTTGCCAATCGACTGATTATGTCCCTGTAACTCAGATATTTAATTAAAATCGATGTGCCAATCGATTATGCAATATGTTTCTAATAAATGATGAACTAATTCATTCATGCAATCGATTAACTATTTATTAGTAGAAAGCTTGTAACTTAAGAAAGTATATCAATCGATTGTCCAATCGATTTCTATTAATCATAGAACCACAGGTCTTATGATTAAAAACATTTAAGTAATCGATTTGCTAATCGATAAACTCAGTTGAAAACTTTGTTCTATGAATCAGACAAATCATTAACCAATTGATTTACAATTGATGATTAATACACTTATTCTATGATTTCATTTTTAATTGGCAAATATTAGATGTGTGAAATCATAATGATGAATCTAACTAATACGGAACACTATGAACAAAGACAAATTTACACATAATCTTCAAGCCTTGTATGATATGATCAAGCCTGCATGATATGTATTCAATCTTTGATGATTGCTTGAGATCAAGATTTCAAAGTGTAGTGTAATTGATTCTTTCCTGAAATGTAACTCAACCCCAAATATTAGATTAATCAGATAATGGCATATACATTGTATGTTTGGAAGTGATTAAAAATCATAGCAAGGAGGCATATATCTTACACTAGGGAGGACGAATAAATGACGTAAATGTTAATCCAATGACCAAAATGAACTTATTGGATGCACAAGATTGGTTAAAAAACACTAATTGGACTAGAAAAGCCTAGGGAGGCACAAAAAATGACCTAAATGTTAATCCAATGACATAAATGAACTTAGTGGATGCACAAGATTGGTCAAAAACCCTAATTGGACAAGAATAAGCATAGGGAGGGATGAACAATGACCTAAAAGTTAATCCAAGGAAACAAAATGCACGTATTAGATGCACAAGAATTGGTGAAAACTTCTAATTGGCACAAGAAAAGCCTAGCGGAGGGACGAAATGAACTAAATATTCAAATCAAAATGACACAAATGAACTTATTGGATTACAAGATTGGTTTAAAACCCTAATTGGACAAGAATAAGCCTAGGGAGGACGAAAATGACCTAAATGTTCATCCAATGACACAAATGAACTTATTGGATGCACAAGATTGGTTAAAAACCCTAATTGGAAAAGAATAAGCCTAGGGAGGACGAAAATAACCTAAAT
>PGTU02012563.1:0-15625 GCA_002896215.2 Cicer echinospermum | reverse complement strand
CCCTAGGACACCACAGCAGAATGGGGTAGTGGAGAGGAAAAATAGATCCCTAGAAGAGTTAGCTAGGACCATGCTTAAAGACTCCAACCTACCTAAGTACTTTTGGGCAGATGCAATTAGTACAGCCACCCATGTTGTGAATAGAGTTCTCATTAGGCCCCTGCTTAGGAAAACACCCTATGAGCTTTACAAGGGTAGAAAACCAAACCTGACCTACTTTAGAATCTTTGGTTGTAAGTGCTTTGTTTTGAACAATGGCAAATAACACCTAGGAAAGTTTGACCCTAAGGCAGATGAAGGTATCTTTCTAGGATATTCCCAAACTAGTAAGGCCTATAGAATCTACAACAAAAGAACAAAAACCATAGAAGAGTCAGTTCATGTAAAGTTTGATGAATCTTTTACAGAAAACTTGAACAAAACTCTTTCTAAGGTTGATGACAATTTGGACGAAGTTGTAGAATCTGAACCTCTAGAACAACCTATAGCTGACCCTTCAACTAGATCAGACCTTGTAGAACCTATAGAAACCTGTGAGTTGCCTAAGGAATGGAAGTTCAACAGAAACCACCCTTTAGACAACATTATAGGCGATATCTCTAAAGGTGTTGCAACTAGGAGAAGCCTTAGTCAGTTTTGTAACTTTACAGCCTTTGCATCTCAGATTGAACCTAAGAACATTAAGGAAGCCCTACTAGATAGTGAGTGGGTACTTGCTATGCAAGAGGAGTTAAACCAGTTTGTGAGAAACAAGGTGTGGAGTTTGGTACCTAGGCCAGAGGGTAAGCATGTTATAGGAACTAGGTGGGTGTTCAGAAATAAGTTAGATGAGAATGGTGTGATAACTAGGAATAAAGCCAGATTAGTTGCAAAGGGTTATAGTCAAGAGGAGGGAATAGATTTTGATGAAACCTATGCCCCAGTAGCTAGACTAGAAGCCATAAGAATTTTATTGGCTTATGCTTGTATCATGGACTTCAACCTTTACCAAATGGATGTGAAAAGTGCCTTTCTCAATGGTGACCTCCAAGAGGAAGTCTTTGTTAGCCAAACACCTGGTTTTGAAAATCCTGATTTTCCTAACCATGTGTATAAACTCTCAAAGGCCCTCTATGGGTTAAAACAAGCTCCAAGAGCTTGGTATGAGAAACTCAGCACTTTCCTCATTCAACAAAATTTTTCAAGAGGAAATGTTGATAAGACACTCTTTACAAAAACTACTGAAAATGACATCTTGTTGGTCCAAATTTATGTTGATGACATAATATTTGGATCAACAAATGATAAACTTTGCAAAGAATTTGAAAATTTAATGAAAGGTAAATTTGAAATGTCAATGATGGGTGAACTGTCATACTTCTTGGGATTTCAAATTAACCAAAGCAAGCAAGGCATTTTCATTAGTCAATCTAAATATTGTTCTGATTTGATAAAGAAATTTAACTTTGATAAACTTAAGTCCATTGATACACCCATGAGTCAAGGAAATTTCTTAGACCGAGATGAGAAAGGTAAACCTGTAGATGTCACTAGATTTCGTGGTATGATTGGATCTCTGCTCTACCTTACAGCAAGCCGACCAGATATTATGTTCAGTGTTTGTATGTGTGCAAGGTATCAATCGAATCCGAAGGAATCTCACTTCAGTGCAGTAAAAAGAATTTTCAGATACTTGGTAGGTACTAAAAGTCTTGGTTTGTGGTATCCAAAAGGATCAACATGTACATTGATTGGTTATTCAGACTCAGACTTTGCTGGTTGTAAACTTGACAGGAAAAGTACTTCAGGAACTTGTCATTTGCTTTGTAATTCTCTAGTGTCTTGGTTCAGTAAGAAGCAAACAAGTATTGCATTGTCTACTGCAGAAGCTGAATACATAGCAGCTGGGAGCTGTTGTGCTCAAATTCTGTGGATGAAACAGCATTTAATGGACTTCGGTGTCGATTTGGGAACAGTGCCGATCATGTGTGATAACATAAGTGCTATCAGCATAACCAAGAACCCAGTAATGCATTCAAGGACAAAACACATTGAGGTAAGGCATCACTTCATAAGAGACCACTTTCAGAATGGAGTTATCAAACTTGAGTATGTGAACACTACAGAACAATTAGCTGATATCTTCACAAAAGCATTGCCAAAAGAAAATTTTTTGAATATAAGGATGAAACTAGGGATCATTGATCCTAGTGAAGTATGAGTTTTTGTTGATTCTGGTATGTTTTCAGTAATGTTTTCCAGTTGAATCGATTTGGAAATCGATTACCCGCAAGGTAAGTGATTTATAAAATCGATTTGGGAATCGATTACTTTAGCCCAGGATTCAAAGTTTCAGAAATTTTTTTTTAACCTTCATGAGCATCGATTTGGAAGTCGATTAGTTAAGTGTTCAACCTTAAGACAATCGATTTGGGAATCGATTAAGTAAAACTGGAACTCGATTTGAACATCGATTTGAAATATGACCGTTACTCAAATCTACTAGCCGTTGGAACTTCATCATTACTGAATCGATTGAGGATTCCCAGCAACGGTAACCTAATCGATTGGGAAATCGATTTACTAGATCAAGAATATAAATAGGAACAGTTCTAAATCGATTTCTGCACTCTGTTTTCCAGATTTTCTCTGCTTTTCTCTTGTGTTCTTCATTCTTCTGTCTCTGCATTTGTTTGAATCTGCATTCTACATTCTACCTACTTCGAATCTACACCAAATTGTTGATATGGCCCGTGTAAAACAGACTCAAGCACGCACTCCATCTCCATCATCTTCTTCCACCAGTGAAACACCATCACCACCCCCAACTTTGACAAAAAGAGTACCCATTCCAACTCACAAAATACTTGCAAAAGACAAAGGAAAAGCTCCTGCCCCAATCCAAGAAAAGCCGAAGAAACGTAAGGAACCCCCTACTGAAAAGCTCATGGCTGATGCCATGAAAGAAATTACTCAGAAAAGGAAGAAGAAGCCCAATTCTTCTCCACCTCCCAAGAAGGTCTCTGTACCAAAGGAAAAGGAGGTACAACCATCTCTGTCTATAGACTTCGCAAAAAGGAAAATTCATGAGGCAAGAACCATGGATTTTGAATATTTTGATGTTGTGGAATTCACTTTTCAGAACCACCTCAGGTTTCATGGATTGGAGAGTTTTCTGTCTTCTACACTTGATAGCTATCCTAGGCTAATCAGGGAGTTTTATTCTACATTTAAGATGACTGAAGAAGGTTTTACTGCTTCAGTTAAGGGAAAAAGGATTGCAATGACTTTTGATGATTTCTCAACTTTATCTGGATTGCCTTTCTATGGCAAATCTATTGATGGCAGCTCGGAAGCTGATGCTGCTGATGAAGGTTGGGAAGAAACACTTGATAGGCATACCGCAGTTAAAGACCTGATGGTCGATGGGTTTGTTGAATCGATTTCACTGCCCATTGGTCAAATGAAGGTTCAACAGAGGATGTTGATGTATGCTCTGACGCGTATGCTGGTTCCAAGATCGGGAAATCATGCATGGTCCAGAAGTGGACATCATACTGTTATGGGGCTGTATCCAAAAGAGTTAAAGGATGAGCTGGTGTTGGATTTCTAAGGCACTGTTGGAAAGCCATCTCAAAGCAAGCTGATGCTGCCTTATCCAAGTATCACTAAAATTCTCAAGCCACTTCAAGGTCTCATTTAAATGAGGATCTGCTAAAACGACATTGGTGTTTGGAGAATCAATTTTGATCAGATGCAATTGAAGCGGTTACATGGCATAATGGATAAGACTCAAGCTGCTGTGTAACCAGTCAGGCGCCGAACCTCAGCCTAGCCTCAAACCATCATGATCTGCTAACTCCTGATTTTGTGAACAGCAAAAATAGAATTCATTGAAGCTCAGATGGCACACAATATGCAAAGTGTTGGCAATCGATCAGACCAGATTGGGAAGCACGCTTAAGGACTCTGCAAGAGCTCCTGAACTCGTGGTCACGATGTGGATCCGATTCAAACACACCTCGCATCAAACTGTCATTTGAAGACGTCGCGGATATTGATCGGACAAGCTGGCAGATGATAACCCAAACCCCCTAGATAACCCTGAGACTCACGGTGAGGAGACCGCTAGGTTAATACAGCGGTCTAACCTCTCCCTTAGATGATAGTAGACCAGCCTACACTAGGTGGATTAGGACCTTAGGTTCATACTGTTTTGGCTCTGAACCTGTTATAATTCTGTGATGTATGATGAATTTTATTAAATGTTATATCTTTTGGCTCAATCATCTAAGTTGTCATAATTGCATTGATTGATTTTGTCTTGATAGATATAAACTTCATTGTTTCTGATGCACTATGTATATTATGAATTTCACCCTCAATGCATATGTTCTTTACACATAGGGGGAGAAATTTTTTTTTCTGCCTTTTGCACTTAAATGACAAGGGGAGAAAAAAATATACCTTGATTGTTTAGTTGCTTATCCTATATCTGATGTTGTTTTTTGCTCTGATTGCTCTAATACGAAATAATAATAATGTAGCTATATCAATACAAGCTTATGCTTGTTTTTTGAAATGCTCAGTACAATTGTGATGAAATTGTCAATTATGCCAAAACGGGGAGATTGTTGACTTTATCTGTGATTCCTAATTTTGACATATTTGATAAATTCAAACCAATTTCTACAATACATAAAATTAATATTTGAATCTGAGAAGATTTCAGGAACAACAATCAAATCTACACACTTGAAACAAGGTTGCTTTGAAACACCAAGAAAATTCACAAAAGTGACTTTTGACTGAGTGCAACGATTGGAAAATCGATTTCCATTAACAAGGCTGTAATGATAAACCACAACTGTTTGTGTTGGATATAATTCGATTGGGCATCGACTTGACTGAATTAGAAATGAAATTGCACAAGTCAGTAGCACCAGTTTTGGAGGGTAATCGATGACAAATCGATTATCATCTCACAAAGTAAACCTGATTGATAATACACGATTGGAAAATCGATTGGACAGTCACAGTGAATACAGTTTAAGGGAATCGATTGGCAAATCGATTTACTTAAATATCACTTGCAAAATAACTTTCATGTGACATACAAATCGATTTGGACAATCTATGTTGTAAAGTTTCAATCAAGTCAAATTTGGTTGCAATCGATTGGCAAATCGATTGAACTAAATCCCATGTAAGAACGTTTTCAGACAAATACATACAAATCGATTGGCACGTCGATTAACATCAAAATAGCTGAGTCACTGACTTAAACACAATCGATTGGCAAATCGATTGACAGAACCTTTTGAAAACCCAGTGAACTCTGAGCGTGTGATCAAATCGATTTTAAGTATTTGTTAATCGATTATGAAGACTTGATAAATCGATTACGCAATCGATTGATATGTGTTTCAGTTTGAACATAACATCTGCAATCGATTACGAAATCGATTCATATCAGTCTTAACATAATTACTGAAAATTATTGTTTAAAGAATCGATTGGCAAATCGATTGGCTTATATAGTTTCAAGATTCAAGAAAAACAAGACACACGATAATCGATTGGGCAAATCGATTAGACTGGTTTATCACTTTTACGAAATCGATTGGTAAATCGATTGATTAATATGTTTTTCAGAAACTATATAAACTGTCTTCAATCATTCTTTCAAAATAATTGATAATGATAACAATCTGAAATACACCTTGAATATTCTTGATATACAATAACACTTGGTTAATACACTGAGATTACTTTTTCAGATCAAAGAAAAGAAGATTATCAACAATCAATGAGATAGCTGGAAAAGTGATCTTGAAAGACAAGGGTTCTCATAAACAATCTTTGAATATCCAGAATTGTGAGAAGCCATATTGACCAAGATTGAAGACTACTTTTTGTTCTTCTTAATTCTGTTTGTAATAATTCTTTGAAACAAAAACGAAAGCGAGAAAAATCCAGCTAGAAACTGGTGACTACTTTCTTGGGTGAGAGTGCTCAACAAGAAAGAGTTGTACTTTGATTCTGTGTTAGGTTGCTGAGTATCTACAAGGATCAGAGGGTGATCAATAGGAAAGAGATCATTAAGATAGATAGGTTTCGGGGAGGAAACTGGACAATCTGTAATTGATTCTTTCTATTGGAGAAGAAAATCTGAAATCCGTTTGGATTTGCAGGACTGGATGTAGGTTGTCAAGTTGACAACTGAACCAGTATAAATTCTTGGTGCAATCTTCTCTAACCCTTAACTCCTTTGATTTTCTATCTTGATATATCTGTATATGTGATTAATATTAGATGCATGTTAAACATATTCTGTGATAAGTAATATTGTTTAATCTGATAATTTGACTTGTATGCATCTTGATTAATTTCATATCAATCTAACAGAACTTGCTAATCTTGTATGCCACAATTTAAATTTCCGCTGTGTGTATGAAATTGATTTAATTTCATAAAGAACTGATACATTCTGATATATTCCGATTATTACGAGGTCGTACCAACCAACAATTGGCCTCAGAGCCTAACTTTTCGAGAGGTAACACTCATAAAAGCACTATGGCCTCAAACGATTTTCTGGGAGAAGGCGCATCGTTAGCAAGACCTCCAGCTTTCAACGGAACAGCTTATATGTACTGGAAGCACAGGATGCTAATCTTCTTGGAAGCCAGTGGCATAGACATCCTTGACGCTGTTGAAAATGGTCCATATATTCCCAAGATTGCAGGAACAAATGACTCAATGATTATCAAACCTAGAGCCGACTGGTCAGACGACGACAAGAAAAAGGTAGGTTATAATGCTAAGGCTAAGAACATTATAACATCTGCTCTTTGTGCAGAAGAATTCTTTAGAGTGTCAAACTGCAAGTCAGCAAAAGAAATGTGGGACATTCTTCAAGAAACACATGAAGGAACCACAGACGTGAAGAGAGCTCGCGTAAACACACTTATGCACGAATATGAGTTATTCAGCATGAAAAGGGACGAATCCATCAGTGATCTGCAAACCAGATTCACACACATTGTGAATAATCTTCATGCATTGGGAAAACAAGTGGACAACGAACAGCAGATTGGAAAAATAATGAGATGTCTAACCAGAGAGTGGCAGCCAAAAATAACAGCCATAGCAGAATCTAAAGATCTAGCAAAGATGACGACTGCAACTTTGTTTGGAAAACTAAGGGAACATGAAATGGAATTACATCGACTGGACGAATCAGAAATGGAAAGCCGCAAAAAGAAAGGACTATCCTGAAGGTTCAAGCCCAGCAATCGAAAACTGAATCAGATAGCTGCTCAGATCAATCCAGTAGTGAATCTGAAGAGCCGGAAATCGGGTTGCTTGTCAAGAAATTCAAGAAGTTTCTGAAGAAGAAAGACAACAAAATTCAGAAAACCATCTAGCTCCAAGACTACTGACAACAAGACCATTACATGCTATGAATGTGGTAAAACTGGTCACATAAAGTCAGAATGCTACAAATTGCAAAACAAGAATAGAGCTACAAAATCAAAAGGCAAGGAACCAGTCACCAAAAACCAGAAAAGCTTATATTGCATGGAATGATAACGATGAATCCTCTGCATCTTCTGATGAAGAAGAAGTCAACTTGTGTCTCATGGCAGATACAGATTCAGAATCAGAAAATGAGGTTAGTTCACAATCTAATCCAACATATGATGAGCTACAAGAAGCTTTCAATGAACTGCATGATGATTATGTGAATTCCATAAAACAGTTGTTAAGCACAAAGAAAATGCTTGAACAAATGAATGTTGAACATAAAGAAATTGAAAATTTATGTGAACAACTGAAAAAGGATTCACAGGAAAAATCTGCAAAGTGCATTGAACTTGAAAATACTGTTGCATCATTAAAATCTGATTTATTAAATTTTGCAAATAGTAAAGATAAGCTGAATGTCATACTTAGCAATCAAAGACATGTTCATGAAAAATCTGGTTTAGGATATACACCAAATATGCATGTCAAAAGAAAAAATAAAAACAGATCTGGTATTGGTTATATGCAAACCAGAAATGTCAAACATGGTCAAAAATCTGCTATTGCTAAGAGTATGTATGACATCTTTACTAAACCAAATAAACATTCATCCTTTGATGGCAAATGTCATTTCTGTTGCAGAAAGGACATTTTGTGTCTAATTGCAAATTTAAAAAATTAGCCAATCAAGGATGGAAGCTAGTTTGGATAGAAAAGAAATCTGTGTTTGACACTAACCAACCAGGACCCAATTTAAATTGGGGACCTAAAACAAAATTCTGATTTTGTATTGCAGGTGTGCTTGACATCCACGAAACACTCATGGTATCTAGATAGCGGATGCTCAAAGCACATGACTGGTGACAAATCCAAATTCCTGTCCCTGACATTAAAGGAAGGAGGCTTTGTCAAATATGGTGATAACAACAGAGGAAAGATCATTGGAATTGGTGATGTAGGCGATGAATCAACTGCAGTAATCAAAAATGTGCTATATGTTGAAGGATTAAAGCACAACTTACTGAGTATAAGCCAGCTATGTGACAAAGGTTTTCAAGTAAGTTTTTTCATCACAATCTTGCATTATTGAGCATAAAGATGACAAACACATAAAGCTAATTGGGGACAGAATTAACAACATTTACATGTTGGATTTCAATTCTGTACCAAGTGCAATATGCTGCTTGTTATCCAACTCAGATGAAACATGGCTTTGGCATAAAAGAATTGCTCATATACACATAAATCATTTGAATAAACTTGTCAGCAAACAGTTAGTCTTAGGTCTACCAAATAGGAAGTTCTCTAAAGATAGACTGTGTGATGCATGTGAGAAAAGTAAACTGGTTAAGACTCCATTTCCCTCTATAGACTTGGTTAGAACAAATAGAGTTTTACAACTAGTTCACATGGACCTTTTTGGACCTGCCCAAGTTAAGAGTTTAGGTGGAAACCTGTATGGATATGTGCTGGTTGATGATTATTCTAGATTCACATGGACTTACTTTTTAGCTCATAAAAGTGATACATTCTCTGTTTTCAAAAAGTTTGCTGCTTTAGTACAAAATGAGAATGATCTGAAAATTGTTTCAATAAAAAGTGATCATGGAGGTGAATTCCAAAATGATCTTTTTCAAAATTATTGTGAATCAAATGGAATCAACCACATTTATTCTGCCCCTAGGACACCACAGCAGAATGGGGGTAGTGGAGAGGAAAAATAGATCCCTAGAAGAGTTAGCTAGGACCATGCTTAAAGACTCCAACCTACCTAAGTACTTTTGGGCAGATGCAATTAGTACAGCCACCCATGTTGTGAATAGAGTTCTCATTAGGCCCCTGCTTAGGAAAACACCCTATGAGCTTTACAAGGGTAGAAAACCAAACCTGTCCTACTTTAGAATCTTTGTTGTAAGTGCTTTGTTTTGAACAATGGCAAAGAACACCTAGGAAAGTTTGACCCTAAGGCAGATGAAGGTATCTTTTTAGGATATTCCCAAACTAGTAAGGCCTATAGAATCTACAACAAAAGAACAAAAACCATAGAAGAGTCAGTTCATGTAAAGTTTGATGAATCTTTTACAGAAAACTTGAACAAAACTCCTTCTAAGGTTATTGACATTTTGGATGATGTTGTAGAATCTGAACCACTAGAACAACCTATAGCTGACCCTCCAACTAGTGCAGACCCTGTAGAACCTATAGAAACCTGTGAGTTGCCTAAGGAATGGAAGTTCAACAGAAACCACCCTTTAGACAACATTATAGGCGATATCTCTAAAGGTGTTGCAACTAGGAGAAGCCTTAGTCAGTTTTGTAACTTTACAGCCTTTGTATCTCAGATTGAACCTAAGAACATTAAGGAAGCCCTGCTAGATAGTGAGTGGATACTTGCTATGCAAGAGGAGTTAAACCAGTTTGAGAGAAACAAGGTGTGGAGTTTGGTACCTAGGCCAGAGGGTAAGCATGTTATAGGAACTAGGTGGGTGTTCAGAAATAAGTTAGATGAGAATGGTGTGATAACTAGGAATAAAGCCAGATTAGTTGCAAAGGGTTATAGTCAAGAGGAGGGAATAGACTTTGATGAGACCTATGCCCCAGTAGCTAGACTAGAAGCCATAAGAATTTTATTGGCTTATGCATGTATCATGGACTTCAATCTATATCAAATGGATGTGAAGAGTGCCTTTCTCAATGGAGACCTCCAAGAGGAAGTCTTTGTTAGTCAAACACCTGGTTTTGAAAATCCTGATTTTCCTAACCATGTGTATAAACTCTCAAAGGCCCTCTATGGGTTAAAACAAGCTCCAAGAGCTTGGTATGAGAAACTCAGCACTTTCCTCATTCAACAAAATTTTTCAAGAGGAAATGTTGATAAGACACTCTTTACAAAACTACTGAAAATGACATCTTGCTGGTCCAAATTTATGTTGATGACATAATATTTGGATCAACAAATGATAAACTTTGCAAAGAATTTGAAAATTTAATGAAAGGTAAATTTGAAATGTCAATGATGGGTGAACTGTCATATTTCTTGGGATTTCAAATTAACCAAAGCAAGCAAGGCATTTTCATTAGTCAATCTAAATATTGTTCTGATTTGATAAAGAAATTTAACTTTGATAAACTTAAGTCCATTGATACACCCATGAGTCAAGGAAATTTCTTAGACCGAGATGAGAAGGGTAAGCCTGTAGATGTCACTAGATTTCGTGGTATGATTGGATCTCTGCTCTACCTTACAGCAAGCCGACCAGATATTATGTTCAGTGTTTGTATGTGTGCAAGGTATCAATCGAATCCGAAGGAATCTCACCTCAGTGCAGTAAAGAGAATTTTCAGATACTTGGTAGGTACTAAAAGTCTTGGTTTGTGGTATCCAAAAGGATCAACATGTACATTGATTGGTTATTCAGACTCAGACTTTGCTGGTTGTAAACTTGACAGGAAGAGTACTTCAGGAACTTGTCATCTGCTTGGTAATTCTCTAGTGTCTTGGTTCAGTAAGAAGCAAACAAGTATTGCATTGTCTACTGCAGAAGCTGAATACATAGCAGCTGGGAGCTGTTGTGCTCAAATTCTGTGGATGAAACAGCATTTAATGGACTTCGGTGTCGATTTGGGAACAGTGCCGATCATGTGTGATAACACAAGTGCTATCAGCATAACCAAGAACCCAGTAATGCATCAAGGACAAAACACATTGAGGTAAGGCATCACTTCATAAGAGACCACTTTCAGAATGGAGTTATCAAACTTGAGTATGTGAACACTACAGAACAATTAGCTGATATCTTCACAAAAGCATTGCCAAAAGAAAGTTTTTTGAACATAAGGATGAAACTAGGGATCATTGATCCTAGTGAAGTATGAGTTTTTGTTGATTCTGGTACTTTTCAGTAATGTTTTTCCAGTTAAATCGATTTTGAAATCGATTACCAGCATGGTAAAAGGTTTATAAAACCGATTTGGGAATCGATTACTTTAGCCCAGGATTCAAAGTTTCAGAAATTTTTTTTAACTTTCACGAGCATCGATTTGGAAATCGATTAGTTAAGTGTTCAACCTTAAGACAATCGATTTGGGAATCGATTAAGTAAAACTGGAATTCGATTTGAACATCGATTTGAAATATGACCGTTACTCCAAAGTTACTAGCCGTTGGAACTTCATCATTACTGAATCGATTGAGGATTCCCAGCAACGGTAACCTAATCGATTGGGAAATCGATTTACTAGGTCAAGAGTATAAATAGGAACAGTTCTAAATCGATTTCTGCACTCTGTTTTCCAGATTTTCTCTGCTTTTCTCTTGTGTTCTTCATTCTTCTGTCTCTGCATTTGTTTGAATCTGCATTCTACACTCTACCTACTTCGAATCTACACCAAATTGTTGATATGGCCCGTGTAAAACAGACTCAAGCACGCACTCCATCTCCATCATCTTCTTCCACCAGTGAAACACCATCACCACCCCCAACTTTGACAAAAAGAGTATCCATCCCAACTCACAAAAATACTTGCAAAAGACAAAAGAAAAAGCTCCTGCCCCAATCCAAGAAAAGCCGAAGAAACGGAAGGACCCCCCTACTGAAAAGCTCATGGCTGATGCCATGAAAGAAATTACTCAAAAAAGGAAGAAGAAGCCTAATTCTTCTCCACCTCCTAAGAAGGTCTCTGCACCGAAGGAAAAGGAGGTACAACCATCTCTGTCTACAGACTTCGCAAAAACAAAAATTCATGAGGCTAGAACCATGGATTTTGAATATTTTGATGTTGTGGAATTCACTTTTCAGAACCACCTCAGGTTTCATGATTGGAGAATTTTCTGTCTTCTACACTTGACAGCTATCCTAGGCTGATCAGGGAGTTTTATTCTACATTTAAGATGACTGAAGAAGGTTTTACTGCTTCAGTTAAGGGAAAAAGGATTACAATGACTTTTGATGATTTCTCAACTTTATCTGGATTGCCTTTCTACGGCAAATCTATTGATGGCAGCTCGGAAGCTGACACTGCTGATGAAGGTTGGGAAGAAACACTTGATAGGCATACCGCAGTTAAAACCTGATGGTTGATGGGTTTGTTGAATCGATTTCACTGCCCATTGGTCAAATGAAGGTTCAACAGAGGATGTTGATGTATGCTCTGACGCGTATGCTGGTTCCAAGATCGGGAAATCATGCAGTGGTCCAGAAGTTGGACATCATACTGCTGTGGGGCTTATCCAAAGAGTTAAGGATGAGCTGGTGTTGGATTGTGCTAAGGCACATGTTGGAAGCATCTCAAAGCAAGCTGATGCTGCCTTATCCACAGTTGATCACTAAAATTCTCAAACACTTCAAGGTCTCATTTGGAAATGAGGAATCTGCTAAAACGACATTGGTGTTTGGAGAATCAATTGTGAATCAGATGCAATTGAAGCGGTTACATGGCAAATGGATAAGACCTCAAGCTGCTGTTGAACCAGTCCAGCCCCAACCTCAACCTCAGCCTCAGCCTCAACCAGTCACTGAATCTGCTACTCCTGATTTTGTGAAACAGATTAATAGAATTCATTGAAGCTCAGATGGCACACAATGCCAAAGTGTTGGAATCTCAGACCAGATTGGAAGCACACTTAAGGACTCTGCAAGACTCCTTGAACTCAGTGGTTCACGATGTGGATGCGATTCAAACACACCTCGGCATCAAATTGTCATTTGAAGACGTCGCGGACATTGGTCGACAAGCTGCAGATGAACCTAACCCAAACCCCCTAGATAACCCTGAGACTCACGGTGAGGAGACACCTGCTGAGGTTAATACAGCGGTCTCAACCTCTCCCTTAGATGATAGTGAGGACCAGCCTACACTAGGTGATTAGGGCCCTTAGGTTTCATACTGTTTTGCTCTGACCTGTTATAATCTCTGTGATGTATGATGAATTTTTATAAATGTTATATCATTTGGCTTAATCATCTAAGTTGCTCATTAATCGCATTGATTGATTTTGTCTTGATACATATAAACTTCATTGTTTCTGATGCACTATGTTATATGATTTCACCCTCAATGCATATGTTCTTTAACATAGGGGGAGAAATTGTTTCTGCCTTTTTGACTTAACTGACAAAGGGGAGAAATATTATAACTTGACAGTTGCATTGTTGATATTTTGTTTGCATGTTGTTATTGCTCTAATACTCTATGATATAGTTTGCTCTGATACTTAATAACAATTAATAATGTAGTTTATAATACACTTATGCTTGTTGTTTTGAAATGCTCAAGTTACAATTGTATGAATTGTCAATTATGCCAAAAGGGGGAGATTGTTGGATTTTGATCCTTGATTCCTAATTTTGACATAATTAATAATTCAACAATGTTCATACAATACATGATAAATCTAATATTTGAATTGAGCAAGATTTCAGGAACAACAATCAAATCCTACACACTTGGAACAGGTTGCTTGAAACACAAGAAATCAACAATAGTTGACTTTTGACTGAAGCAAATCGATTGGGAAATCGATTTCATAACAAGGGTGTAAGGAAACACAACTGTTTGTGTTGGTATAATCGATTGGGCAATCGACTGACTGAATTAGAAATGAAAATTGCACAAGTCAGTAGCACCCCAGTTTTGAGGGTAATCGATTGACAAATCGATTATACATCTCACAAAGTAAACCTGATTGAAATACATCGATTGGGAAATCGATTGAGTCACAGTGGAACCCCAGTTTTAAGGGTAATCGATTGGCAAATCGATTACTTAAATATCACTTGCAAAATAACCTATCCTGTGACATACAAATCGATTGGACAATCTATGTTGTAAAATTTCAATCAAGTCAAATTTGGTTGCAATCGATTGGCAAATCGATTGAACTAAATCCCAGGTAAGAACATTTTCAGACAAATACATACAAATCGATTGGCACGTCGATTAGTATCAAAATAGCTGAGTCACTGACTTAAACACAATCGATTGGCAAATCGATTGACAGAACCTTTTGAAAACCCAGTGAACTCTGAGCGTGTGATCAAAATCGATTTTAAGTATTTGTTAATCGATTATGAAGACTTGATAAATCGATTACGCAATCGATTGATATGTGTTTCAGTTTGAACATAACATCTGCAATCGATTACGAAATCGATTCATATCAGTCTTAACATAATTACTGAAAAATTATTGTTTAAAGAATCGATTGGCAAATCGATTGGCTTATATAGTTTCAAGATTCAAGAAAAACAAGACACACGATAATCGATTGGCAAATCGATTAGACTGGTTTATCACTTTACGAAATCGATTGGTAAATCGATTGATTCATATGTTTTTCAGAAACTATATAAACTGTCTTCAATCTTTCTTTTGATAATAATAATGATAATGATAACAATCTGAAATATACTTTGAATATTCTTGATATACAATAACACTTGGTTAATACACTGAGATTACTTTTACAGATCAAAGAAAAAGAAGACTATCAACAATCAAAAAGATAGCTGGAAAAGTGATCTTGAAAGACAAGGGTTCTCATAAACAATCTTTGAATATCCAGAATTGTGAGAAGCCATATTGACCAAGATTGAAGACTACTTTTGTTCTTCCTGTATTCTGTTTGTAATAATTCTTTTGAAACAAAAACGAAAGCGAGGAAAATCCAGCTAGAAACTGGTGACTACTTTCTTGGGTGAGAGTGCTCACAAGAAAGAGTTGTACTTTGATTATGTGCTAGGTTTGCTGAGTATCTACAAGGATCAGAGGGTGATCAATAGGAAAGAGATCATTAAGATAGATAGGTTTCGGGGAGGAAACTGGACAATCTGTAATTGATTCTTTCTATTGGAGAAGAAAATCTGAAAATCCGTTTGGATTTGCAAGACTGGATGTAGGCTCTTGTCAAGTTGACAACTGAACCAGTATAAATTCTTTGTGCAATCTTCTCTAACACCCTTAACTCCTTTTAATTTTCTATCTTGATATATTTGTATATGTGATTAAATATAGATGCATGTTAAACATAGTCTGTGATAAGTAATATTGTTTAATCTGATAATTTGATTGTATGCATCTTGATTAATCTCATATCAATCTAACAGAACTTGCTAAT
>PGTU02012561.1:0-20201 GCA_002896215.2 Cicer echinospermum | reverse complement strand
TGTCTCATTGGATAACATTTAGGTTCATTTTGTCCTCCTAGGTGCTTAGTCTATATCCAATTAGGGTTTTTAACAATCTTGTGCCTGCAATAGGTTGTGTTTTTTGTATCATTGGATTAACATTTAGGTTCATTTTTGTCCTCCTTGGTTTATTCAAAATTGCAAATTATGCGGTTTATACCTATTGCATGCACAGATTTGGTTAAAAAATCCTAATTGGACAAGAATAAGCCTAGGGAGGACGAAAATGACCTAAATGTTAATCCAATGACACAAAACACACTATTGGATGCACAAGATTGGTTTAAAAACCCTAATTGGATAAGAATAAGCCTAGGAGGAGGACGAAAATGACCTAAATGTTAATCCAATGACACAAATTGGACAGAATAACACAATGACAAATACACCTATTAGATGCACAAGATTGGTTTAAAACCCTAATTGGACAAGAATAAGCCTAGGGAGGACGAAAATGACCTAAATGTTAATCCAATGACACAAATGAACCTATTGGATGCACAAGATTTGTTAAAAAACCTAATTGGACTAGAATAAGCCTAGGGAGGACGAAAATGACCTAAATGTTAATCCAATGACACAAACACACCTATTGGATGCACAAGATTGGTTAAAAACCCTAATTGGACGAGAATAAGCCTAGGGAAGACGAAAATGACCTAAATGTTAATCCAATGACACAAACACACCTATTGGATGCACAAGATTGGTTAAAAACCCTAATTGGACAAGAAATAAGCCTAGGGAGGACGAAAATGACCTAAATGTTAATCCAATGACACAAACACACCTATTGGATGCACAAGATTGGTTTAAAAAACCCTAATTTGGACAAGAATAAGCCTAGGGAGGACGAAAATGACCTAAATGTTAATCCAATGACACAAACACACCTATTGGATGCACAAGATTGGTTAAAAACCCTAATTGGATTAGAATAAGCCTAGGGAGGACGAAAATGACCTAAATGTTAATCCAATGACACAAACACACCTATTGGATGCACAAGATTGGTTAAAAACCCTAATTGGACAAGAATAAGCCTAGGGAGACGAAAATGACCTAAATGTTAATCCAATGACACAAACACACCTATTGGATGCACAAGATTGGTTAAAAACCCTAATTGGACAAGAATAAGCCTAGGGAGGACGAAAATGACCTAAATGTTAATCCAATGACACAAACAACCTATTGGATGCACAAGATTGGTTAAAAAACCCTAATTGGACTAGAATAAGCCTAGGGAGGACGAAAATGACCTAAATGTTAATCCAATGACACAAACACACCTATTGGATGCACAAGATTGGTTAAAAACCCTAATTGGATTAGAATAAGCCTAGGGAGGACGAAAATGACCTAAATGTTAATCCAATGACACAAACACACCTATTAGATGCACAAGATTGGTTAAAAACCCTAATTGGACAAGAATAAGCCTAGGGAGGACGAAAATGACCTAAATGTTAATCCAATGACACAAACACACCTATTGGATGCACAAGATTGGTTAAAAACCCTAATTGGACAAGAATAAGCCTAGGGAGGACGAAAATGACCTAAATGTTAATCCAATGACACAAACACACCTATTGGATGCACAAGATTGGTTAAAAACCCTAATTGGACAAGAATAAGCCTAGGGAGGACGAAAATGACCTAAATGTTAATCCAATGACACAAACACACCTATTGGATGCACAAGATTGGTTAAAAACCCTAATTGGACAAGAATAAGCCTAGGGAGGACGAAAATGACCTAAATGTTAATCCAATGACACAAAAACACACCTATTGGATGCACAAGATTGGTTAAAAACCCTAATTGGACATGAATAAGCCTAGGGAGGACGAAAATGACCTAAATGTTAATCCAATGACACAAACACAAACTATTAGATGCACAAGATTGGTTAAAAACCCTAATTGACAAGAATAAGCCTATGGAGGACGAAAATGACCTAAATGTTAAATCCAATGACACAAATGAACCTATTAGATGCACAAGATTGGTAAAAAACCTTATTTGGACTAGAATAAGCCTAGGGAGGACGAAAATGACCTAAATGTTAATCCAATGACACAAATACACCTATTGGATGCACAAGATTGGTTAAAAACCCTATTGGACGAGAATAAGCCTAGGGAGGACGAAAATGACCTAAATGTTAATCCAATGACACAAACACACCTATTGGATGCACAAGATTGGTTAAAAACCCTAATTGGACAAGAATAAGCCTAGGGAGGACGAAAATGACCTAAATGTTAATCCAATGACACAAACACACCTATTGGATGCACAAGATTGGTTAAAAACCCTAATTGGATTAGAATAAGCCTAGGGAGGACGAAAATGACCTAAATGTTAATCCAATGACACAAACACACCTATTGGATGCACAAGATTGGTTAAAAACCCTAATTGGACAAGAATAAGCCCTAGGGAGGACGAAAATGACCTAAATGTTAATCCAATGACACAAACACACCTATTGGATGCACAAGATTGGTTAAAAACCCTAATTGGACAAGAATAAGCCTAGGGAGGACGAAAATGACCTAAATGTTAATCCAATGACACAAACACACCTATTGGATGCACAAGATTGGTTAAAAACCCTAATTGGACAAGAATAAGCCTAAGGAGGACGAAAATGACCTAAATGTTAATCCAATGACACAAACACACCTATTGGATGCACAAGATTGGTTAAAAACCCTAATTGGACAAGAATAAGCCTAGGGAGGACGAAAAATGACCTAAATGTTAATCCAATGACACAAACACACCTATTGGATGCACAAGATTGGTTAAAAACCCTAATTGGACAAGAATAAGCCTAGGGAGGACAAAAATGACCTAAATGTTAATCCAATGACACAAACACACCTATTGATGCACAAGATTGGTTCAAAAACCCTAATTGGACAGAATAAGCCTAGGGAGGACGAAAATGACCTAAATGTTAATCCAATGATGAAACAACACACCTATGGAGATGCACAAGATTGGTTAAAAACCTTAATTGGACAAGAATAAGCCTCTGGAGGACGAAAATGACCTAAATGTTAATCCAATGACACAAACACACCTATTGGATGCACAAGATTGGTTAAAAAACCTTATTGGACTAGAATAAGCCTAGGGAGGACGAAAATGACCTAAATGTTAATCCAATGACACAAACACACCTATTGGATGCACAAGATTGGTTAAAAAACCTAATTGGACGAGAATAAGCCTAGGGAGGACGAAAATGACCTAAATGTTAATCCAATGACACAAACACACCTATTGGATGCACAAGATTGGTTAAAAACCCTAATTGGACAAGAATAAGCCTAGGGAGGACGAAAATGACCTAAATGTTAATCCAATGACACAAACACACCTATTGGATGCACAAGATTGGTTAAAAAAACCCTAATTGGACAAGAATAAGCCTAGGGAGGACGAAAATGACCTAAATGTAATCCAATGACACAAAATGAACTTATTGGATGCACAAGACCTAAAGTTAAAAACCTTATTTAGACTAGAATAAGCCTAGGGAGGACGAAAATGACCTAAATGTTAATCCAATGACACAAACACACCTATTGGATGCACAAGATTGGTTAAAAACCCTAATAGGACAAGAATAAGCCCAGGGAGGACGAAAAATGACCTAAATGTTAATTCAATGACACAAACACACCTATTGGATGCACAAGATTGGTTTAAAAACCCTAATTGGACAAGAATAAGCCTAAGGAGGACGAAAATGACCTAAATGTTAATCCATGACACAAACACACCTATTGGATGCACAAGATTGGTTAAAAACCCTAATTGGATTAGAATAAGCCTAGGGAGGACGAAAATGACCTAAATGTTAATCCAATGAGACAAACAAACCTATTAGATGCACAAGATTGGTTAAAACCCTAATTGGAAGAATAAGCCTAGGGAGGACGAAAATGACCTAAATGTTAATCCAATGACACAAACACACCTATTGGATGCACAAGATTGGTTAAAAACCCTAATTGGAATTGAATAAGCCTAGGGAGGACAAAAATGAACTAAATGTTAATCCAATGACACAAACACACCTATTGGATGCACAAGATTGGTTAAAAACCCTAATTGGACAAGAATAAGCCTAAGGAGGACGAAAATGACCTAAATGTTAATCCAATGACACAAACACACCTATTGGATGCACAAGATTGGTTAAAAACCCTAATTGGATTAGAATAAGCCTATGGAGGACGAAAATGACCTAAATGTTAATCCAATGACATAAACACACCTATTGGATGCACAAGATTGGTTAAAAACCCTAATTGGACAAGAATAAGCCCATGGAGGAAGAAAATGACCTAAATGTTAATCCAATGACACAAACACACCTATTGGATGCACAAGATTGGTTATAAACCATAATTGCAATTGAATAAGCCTAAGGGAGGACAAAAATGACCTAAATGTTAATCCAATGACACAAACACACCTATTGGATGCACAAGATTGGTTAAAAACCCTAATTGGATTAGAATAAGCCTAGGGAGGACGAAAAATGACCTAAATGTTAATCCAATGAGACAAACACACCTATTAGATGCACAAGATTGGTTAAAAACCCTAATTGGACAAGAATAAGCCTACGGAGGACGAAAATGACCTAAATGTTAATCCAATGACAGAAACACACCTATTGGATGCACAAGATTGGTTAAAAACCCTAATTGGACAAGAATAAGCCTATGGTAGGATGAAAATGACCTAAATGTTAATCCAATGAAACAAACACACCTATTAGATGCACAAGATTGGTTAAAAACTCTTATTGGACAAGAATAAGCCTATGGAGGACGAAAATGACCTAAATGTCAATCCAATGACACAAATGAACTTATTGGATGCACAAGAGTGGTTAAAAAACCTTATTTAGACTAGAATAAGCCTAGGGAGGACGAAAATGACCTAAATGTTAATCCAATGACACAAATACACGTATTGGATGCACAAGATTGGTTAAAAACCCTAATTGGACGAGAATAAGCCTAGGGAAAACGAAAATTGACCTAAATGTTAATCGAATGACACAAACACACCTATTTGATGCACAAGCTTGGTTAAAAACGCTAATTGGAATTGAATAAGCCTAGGGAGGACAAAAATGAACTAAATGTTAATCCAATGACACAAACACACCTATTGGATGCACAAGATTGGTTAAAAATCCTAATTGGACAAGAATAAGCCTAAGGAGGAAGAAAATGTCGTAAATGTTAATCCAATGACACAAACACACCTATTGGATTCACAAGATTGGTTAAAAACCCTAATTGGATTAGAATAAGCCTAGGGAGGACGAAAATGACCTAAATGTTAATCCAATGAGACAAACACACCTATTAGATGCACAAGATTGGTTAAAAACCCTAATTGGACAAGAATAAGCCCAGGGACGACGAAAATGACCTAAATGTTAATCCAATGACAAAAACACACCTATTAGATGCACGAGATTGGTTAAAAACCCTAATTGGACAAGAATAAGCCTAGGGAGGACGAAAATGATCTAAATGTTAATCCAATGACACAAACACACCTATTGGATGCACAAGATTGGTTATAAACCCTAATTGGAATTGAATAACCCTAAGGAGGACAAAAATGACCTAAATGTTAATCCAATGACACAAACACACCTATTGGATGCACAAGATTGGTTCAAAATCATAATTGGACATGAATAAGCTTAGGGAGGACGAAAATGACCTAAATGTTAATCCAATGACACAAACACACCTATTAGATGCACAAGATAGGTTAAAAACTCTTATTGGACAAGAATAAGCCTATTGGAGGGACAAAAATCTATTTGCCAATCGATTTATTCAAAGTTTGTTCTAATGAATGATTATCTGCAATCGATTGCCTCAAACTTGGATTTTAAGGAAAAACAAAATCAATTGATGTCCCAATCGATTTGCTGCATCACAGAACTTATTTCTGATTTTGAAACTTAGTCACAATCGATTTGTCAATCGATTGATTCCATAACAGGTTGTTTCTGTGACTTGCTAAATCGATTGCTTAATGGATTGCTCAATCGATTGTCCAATCAATCAGAGTTATCCAGAACTCAGGTTTCACCAAACACATTTAACCAATCGATTGCCCAATCGATTAGTTTAGTGAAAACACTTGTTCTGAGTCAGACAATCGATTTATCAATTGCTTTATTTGTTGATTGATTCATATTCATTGGCAAAGGCTTAAGTGTGAGACCATAGTGATTAGTCTACTAAGCTTATTTACTATGACACCTAATAACACTATACATTTTGTGTCTTTCTCAAGTGCATCCTCCAACTTTGGTTGATTCCTTGAGTTGCAAGCTATTGTTCCAAGTGTGTGTGGTGTCTTCTTGTTTGCCTGAAATATTTCTCAATTTAAAACATTAGATCAATCAAATATTTCACATGTACTGTGTGTTTGGGAATTAAATCAAAAACATGATCAGGGAAGCCCATGACTTACAAACTCCCCTTTTTGATTTAATGACAAATACACAGTTTTAACATTGAGATTATATTAAAATCTCCCCCTGAGTTTTGGAATGTATGATACATTTTAATAACATCAGTACAAAAAGGATATCAAAGTGTAAACAGGGTACAATACATTGTATCAGAGTAATATGCATTGTATTAGAGTAGAATTTGATTTGATCACAAGTTTGCATATATCAGAGTGAATATCAGATTATGGCATTATGATATCAGTGCATATCAGATTATATGGCATATCAGTATTGCATATACATATGTTAGAGCATATATCCATACAACAGAGCATTATGTGATCAGCTTGTAACATATTAGAGCAAAAATAATCGCAAGTTAAAATTAATCTCCCCTTTTGTCATAAAAAGAAAAAAGAAATATACAAAGAGAGAAGATTAAACAAAAAGATATTACATAAAAAGATATATACACCTAATAACACTATACATTTTGTGTCTTTCTCAAGTGCATCCTCCAACTTTGGTTGATTCCTTGAGTTGCAAGCTATTGTTCCAAGTGTGTGTGGTTCTTCTTGTTTGCCTGAAATATTTCTCAATTTAAAACATTAGATCAATCAAATATTTCACATGTACTGTGTGTTTGGAAATTAAATCAAAAACATGATCAGGGAAGCCCATGACTTACAAACTCCCCCTTTTTGATTTAATGACAAATACTCAGTTTTAACATTGAGATATATATTAAAATCTCCCCCTGAGTTTTGGAATGTATGATACATTTTAATAACATCAGTACAAAAAGGATATCAGAGTGTAAACAGGGTACAATACATTGTATCAGAGTAATATGCATTGTATTAGAGTAGAATTTGATTTGATCACAAGTTTGCATATCTCAGAGTGAATATCAGATTATGGCATTATGATATCAGTGCATATCAGATTATATGGCATATCAGTATTGCATATACATATGTCAGAGCATATATCCATACAACAGAGCATTATGTGATCAGCTTGTAACATATTAGAGCAAAAATAATCGCAAGTTAAAATTAATCTCCCCCTTGTCATAAAAAGAAAAAAGAAATATACAAAGAGAGAAGATTAAACAAAAAGATTTATACATAAAAATTTACAAAGACAGCAAAAACCAAGAGTAGTACAAAAGCATGACAAACAACACAGACACTAATCCTAAACAACTAATCTAGTGCTGATCCTCATTATCACCAGCAGGAGAAGGAGAGACCGTTGTATTAACCTCAATAGGTGTCTCCTTCCCATGAGGATCAGATCCATCTAATTTGACAGGGTTTGGATCTTCGGTTGATTGTCGTCCGATCTCTGCAATGTCTTCAAAAGACATTTTGAGCCCCAAGTGCTCTTGAATAGCATCCACATCCTGAACCACAGAGTTCAAAGTTGATTGAAGCTTTCGAAGAGAGGCTTCCACTCTTTTGTTGTGGGCAGCTTGAATCTTCATAAACTCCAGCAGCTTCGCCATAATGTCAGCAGATGCTTCAGATTGTGCAGGTGGTTGGGCACTTGCTTGGGCTTGATCAGCACTGGGTTGTTCTTGATCAGCAGTAGATGGAGCTCTTGTCCATACTAAATTTATGCGTCGCAATTGCATTTGGTTCACGATTGATTCACCAAATGTCAGTGTGGTTTTGAGAGATTCTTCATCGGCTAGAGACACCTTGAAATGCCTCAGAATCTTTGTCACCACTTGGGGATAGGGTAGGATGTGTTTTCCTTGTGCTAACTCCGTCATGTTCAGCAGCATTATCCATGCCCAGCTCATCCTGAGCTCTTTGTACAGCCCCACAGCAGGATAATATCCAGCCGTTGTACAACCGCATGATTTCCAGCTCTAGGTACTAACATCCTTGTTAGCATGTACATGAGCATCCGGTGCTCAACTTTCATCTGGCCTGTTGGAAGAGAAACCTTTTCAACAAAGCCGTCGATCATTAGCTCCTTAGTTGTCGCATGCTTGTCGATTGAAGTTTCCCAACCTTCATCTTCAGGAGCATCATGTGCTCTACCATCAATGGTATATCCATAAAATGGTAAACCAGTTAGCTTTGAAAAGTCCTCAAAAGTCATTGTGATCTTTTTACCTTTGACTTCAGCAGCAAAACCCGTCTTGGTTAGAATGAAGGTGGAGTAAAAAGCACGTATCAACTTCAGATAGACTTCCAGTGATGAAGAAAGGAAATCTTCAAGTCCATGAAATCTCAAGTGATTTTGAAAAACAAAACCATTCGTATCAAAGAAAGTGAAATCCAATGTTCTGGCTTCTTGGATTTTCCTTTTTAGAAAAGAGTCAGGAGGGGACTTGCCTTCGACTTGTTTTTCCTTTGAAGGTTGAGCCTTATTTGGTGGAGATGAAGGCTTTTTCTTCTTCTGGGTGGCTCCCTTCATAGCATCACCCATGTTCTGAGTGATTTTGAAATCTCAAGTGATTTTGAAAAACAAAACCATTCGTATCAAAGAAAGTGAAATCCAATGTTCTGGCTTCTTGGATTTTCCTTTTTAGAAAAGAGTCAGGAAGGGACTTGCCTTCGACTTGTTTTTCCTTTGAAGGCTGAGCCTTATTTGGTGGAGATGAAGGCTTTTTCTTCTTCTGGGTGGCTCCCTTCATAGCATCACCCATTAATTTTTCTGATTGAGGAGCCTTCCTCTTCTTACTTGGTTCCTGATTGGTGGCAACAGCTTTGCCTTTATCCTTGGCTAAAACTTTGTGGGTAGGGATCGAAACACGTTTAGCGGGAGGTTAGGGAGGTGGAGGAGGTGAAGGTGAAAGAGTTCTTCCACTTGAGGTAGAAGAAGAATCCAGTGAAATGGATTTCGATGATGATGATGGGCGTCTGGCAGTTTGTTTTACTCTGGCCATGGTAGTGTGTTGATTGAAGATTGATGAATGAGGAGGATTAGATGCAGAGAAATCTGAAGTTGGATTAGTGAACTGAGAGCAGAGTTTGAAAATAGATTGTGAAATCGATTTAGGGTTTTCGAGGGTTTTTATAGTACTGTACAAAATCGATTGCCCAATCGATTATTTTTCACTTCTGGTTTTACCAAATCGATTACCCAATCGATTATGTTGATGTGGTTCAAAAAACTATCCGTTACACCCACTTCCAACGGCTATAATTTTTCTCAACGGATATATTGTCAATCGATTTCCAAATCGATTGTGTAACTTATCCTTCTTTACTAAATCGATGTCCAAATCGATTTTCTCCTATGTTCAGAAATCTTCAAAACACAACATCGATTCCCAAATCGATTGTTATAAGTTCAGATCTAAAACAAAGTTGATCCAATCGATTTCCCAATCGATGCTCGGGTTTGAGTCTGAAAAACTTCTCAAATTTGTAGACGACTTGACCAAACAATCGATTATCCAATCGATTCCTTAAACAATTTTCCAAATATATAATCGATTTTCCAATCGATTGAGATAAAACAAACTTCAGCAATCTGGCTTCTGTGATGTGATCAATCGATTTCCAAATCGATTCCAGTGATAGTAACATAGAGAAATAAAAAAGAAAAAGAACCAAACAAATCGATTTAGCAATCGATTATCATGTTTCCAAATTACCAAATTTAGAACACTATGCATCATAAATCGATTAGGTAATGCATTTTTCCTATCTGGCCACAAGATAATCGATGTAGCAATCGATTGTTGCATATGGATCAGATTTCATTGAGATCAATAATACCAAGTTTCATTCTTATAAAGAAGAAACTGTCTTTGGGCAAGGCCTTGGTGAAAATGTCAGCCAACTGCTCAGTTGTATTGACATATTCCAACTTAATCTTGCCCTGTTGATATTGGTCTCTAATGAAGTGATGCCTAATCTCTATGTGCTTAGTCCTAGAATGCATGACATGGTTCTTAGTGATATTTCCTAACTAGTCTATTCAAGTGATCCATATGAATATGGGCCACTCTCTTATGCCACAACCAATTTTCATCAGCATTAGATAATAAGCAACATATGTCATTTGCAGGTAAGGAATCAAAATCTATCATGTAAATATTGTTAACTCTTTTACCTGTAAATTTCATACCTTTAACTTCCTTATGCTCAAGTGTGCAACTCATAGAGGTAAAATGTACCTTGAATCCCTTGTCACACAGTTGGCTGATACTTAGCAAGTTGTGCTTTAGATCATTGACATACAGAACATCTTTAATCACTGTAGATGATTTGTTTCCGATGTCTCCAAATCCTAAGATCTTCCCTTTGTTATTGTCACCATATTTGACAAAGCCTCCTTCCTTTAAGTTCAGAGACAAGAACATTGACTTGTCTCCAGTCATATGCTTGGAGCATCCACTGTCCAGATACCATGATTGATTCCTGGATGCCAAGCATATCTGCAAAAATGATTCAAGTTTTGGATTTAGGTACCCAATTCAAATTGGGTCCTAGGGAGTTAGTTTCAAATGCTTGTGACTTGACTTTCCAAATTTGTTTCCATCCTCTGTTGGCAAGTTTTTTCAGTTTGCAGTTGAAAACCATATGTCTCTTTTTGCAACAAAAATGACATACAACAACAGGGGATGATTTCAGATTTGGTCCAGTAAAGTTATCATTCATTTGTTTTGATTTAACAAACTTTTGATGCCCTTTAACATGCATGTTTTGTTAATAGCCAAGTCCAGTTTTAACAGTTAGATTTCTTTGATTTCTAAGAAGTCTATCTAAGTTGTTTTTACCACTATTAAACTTAGCTACATCACATTTCAATGCACATGCTTCTTTTTTCAATTCTTCATTTATGTCTCTAAGAGACTCATGCTTCAAATTAATCTCATCATATAACATGCATTTCTCTTCTAGCAGTTTCTTAGTAATGATTAATTGTTTGAGAACACTAACATATTCAGTATGCAATTCATTAAGGCATCATGCACTTCATCATATGATGGATTAGAGGTTGTACTTACTTCGCTGTCAGATTCTGAGTCAGTATTTGCCATGAGACACAAGTTAGCTTCTTCATCTTCAGAATCATCAGAAGAATCTTCATCATTGTCGTTCCAGGCAATGTAAGCTCTCTTTGAAGGTTGTTGATCCTTTCCTTTAGTCTTTACAGGCTTGCTTTTGTTATGCAGTTTATAACACTCAGATCTTATGTGGCCTGTTTTACCACATTCATAGCAATTTATGACTTTGCTATCATTGGTATCACTCTTGTTGAAGCCTTTTGCCTTGGCATTCTGTGGTTTTCTTGACTGGCTTCCTTTCTTCTTCAAAAATTTCTTGAATTTTCTGACCAACATCCCTATCTCAGGCTCTTCATCAAATTCACTTTCTGAATCATCAGTATCTGGTTCAGAGTTTGCTTTGTGAGTCTGAGCCTTCAGTGAAAGTCCTTTGCTTTTCCTGGTAGATTGTTCTGACTCATTCAATCTGTGCAATTCCATATCATGTTCCCTGAGCTTTCCAAATAATGTTGCAATAGTCATGTTTGCCAGGTCCTTTGATTCAGCAATGGCAGTGATTTTGGGTTGCCATTCTCTGGTCAAACACCTCATTACTTTTCCTATTTGTTGCTCTTTGTCTATAGTTTTTCCTAGGGCATGAAGATTGTTGATGATGTGTGTAAACCTTGTCTGCAGGTCACTGATTGATTCATCCTTCTTCATGTTGAACAATTCATACTCATGCATGAGAGTATTTGTTCTAGCCCTTTTGACATTTGTGGTGCCTTCATGTGTTTCCTGAAGAGTATCCACATTTCCTTTGCAGATTTGCAGTTTGACACCCTAAAGAATTCTTCTGCACACAAAGCAGATGTTATAATATTCTTGGCCTTAGCATTATAACCAACTTTCTTTTTGTCATCATCAGACCAATCAGATCTTGGTTTGATGATGATGGATGATCCCTCAGTGCCTGCAATTTTAGGCACGTAGGGACCATTCTCCACTGCCTCTAAGATGTCCAGCCCACATGCTTCTAGAAAGATGAGCATCCTCTCTTTCCAGTACATGTATGCTGTACCATTAAAGGCAGGGGGTCTGGTTAAAGATGCTCCTTCTCCTAGGAAATCTAAAGAAGTCATGTTCTTTTATGAGTTTTTCTCTAAAAAAGTTAGGCTCTGGTGCCAATTGTTGGAAAAATATGACTTCTTTTGATTAAGATTAAGAGAATTAAGATCAAATCCAACGTGTTCAATTTTAATTCCTATATTAACTATGCAAGATTCATACACAAAGTACACAATGGAAATATTAGATCGCATACAATATGAACATGAAAAGTAAAGAGATAAGGATAGAGAGATGACACCAAGATTTATCCTGGTTCAGCTGTCAGTATGACAGCCTACATCCAGTCCTGAAATCCAACTGGATTTCAGCATTTTTTCAATAGAAAGAATTGAGACCCTTTTATAGATTTGTCCAGCTTCCTCGAAGCATATCTATCTAACTCAAACTCTCTTCTATTTCTTAACCCCTTGATCTTTGCAGTCACTCGTCAGCCTCACACAAGATCAAGTACAGCTCCTTCTTGATGATCTTACATCAACGAAGATCGCCACCAGTTTCCAAACTGGATTTTCCAAACCTTCAATTACTTACGATTGTATATTACAAAGAATTAAAGAAAGATTCAAACTTTTTACTCAATCACTATATTGGTTCTCACACAAAAGGTATTTTGGGCAATGAATGTTCGTGTGATTGTAAAACTTTTCTCTCAAGGTTGTGAAAAGGTTGTGAAAAGTTTTCCAAAGATTGGGTAAAAGATGTGTTGAGTTATTTCTAAAAAGTGTTTGAATCAGCTTATATATATTCAAAGAAAACACCAGGACAATCGATTGCCTAATCGATTTTATAAAGCTTTAATCGATTGCCTAATTGATTTTCGTAGGTCTTGTTTTTCTTGAATCCTGAATCATATAAGCATGAATCGATTTGCCAATCGATTCTTTTAATACATTAATCAGAACTGAAACTATGATTTTTCTTCACATCGATTGGGTAATCGATTATAGATGTTTTGTTCCAACAACGAGATCAAAACAATCGATTTCTCAGTCGATTTCACAATCACAGTCATAATCGATTTGGCAATGAGCTGAAACCTTTCTGTAACTTAAAAACATAGCTTCAATCGATTCGTCAATCGATTGTGCTGATCACAATGAATCAGACTTTTGCATCAATCGATTGTGTCTGATCAAAGTGTCTCAGGCATAAACATCAATCGATTTGCCAATCGATTGTGCTTGTTACAGAACCTTAGCTATTTTGACAAAAATCTATTTGCCAATCGATTTATTCAAAGTTTGTTCTGATGAATGATTATCTGCAATCGATTGCCTCAAACATGGATTTTAAGAAAACCAAAATCAATTGATGTCCCAATAGATTTGCTGCATCACAGAACTTATTTCTGATTTTGAAACTTAGTCACAATCGATTTGTCAATCGATTGATTCCATAACTGGTTGTTTATATGACTTGCTAAATCGATTGCTTAATGGATTGCTCAATCGATTGTCCAATCGATTAGAGTTATCCCAGAACTCAGGTTTCACCAAACACATTTAACCAATCGATTGCCCAATCGATTAGTTTAGTAAAAAACACTTGTTCTGAGTCAGACAATCGATTTATCAATCAATTCATCAATTGCTTTATTTGTTGATTGATTCATATTCATTGGCAAAGGCTTAAGTGTCGTTGATTATTATGACCTCGTAATTACAGAATATGACAGTAGTTATCAAATTAAAACAATATAGAAAACAGAATATGTCTAGCATACAATTAAGATCGAACATACAATCATACGATGCAAGATTTATTCGGATTCATACACATCGGAAATATAGTACGGCATACAAGATTAACAATTAAAAGTAAAAGGATAAGGGATAGAATGCACCAAGGTTTATCCTGGTTCAGCTGTCAATATGACAGCCTACATCCAGTCTTGACAATCCAACTGGATTTCAGCTTTTTCTTCAATAGAAAGAATTGAGACGTGTTTACAGATTGTCCAGTTTCCTCGAAACCTATCTATCTAACTCAATCTCTTTCCTATTGCTTAACCCCTTGATCCTTGCAGTCACTCATCAGACTCACACAAGATCCAGTCCAGCTCCTTCTTGATGATCTTTACATCAACGAAGATCGCCACCAGTTTTCATATTGGATTTTTCACAGATGTTTCTTTATTACAGAAAAATATAAAAGAAGTACAAAGTTTGTCTTCAATCTTGATCAATGTATCTCACACAATAATCTGGTTTGTTCATTTGAGTGTTTATGAGATCATTGTCTTTTTCTCTCAAGAATTCTTTTTCAGCTCTCTTATTGATTATAAATAATCTTTTGATCTTGATCTGAAAAAGCAATATCAGAATGTTATCAAAATGTTCTTAAGAGTTCTTCAGTGTTCTGAAGTATATTCAAGTATTATCAAGTGTTATAATGTGTTATTGAGAGAATGATTGAAAACTGTTTATATAGTTTCTAAAAAACAACTATTAAATCGATTTACCAATCGATTCATCAAAGTGATAAAACAGACTTAATCGATTTGCCAATCGATTATCGCAAGTCTTGTTTTTCTTGAATCTTGAAACTACATAAACTAATTGATTTCCCAATCGATTCTTTTAAAAAAACTTTTCAGTAAATTATGTGCAGACTTATATGAATCGATTACATAATCGATGTCAGGTGTTTTGTTCTAATAATAAAATCACACCAATCGATTACTTAATCGATTTACTAAGTCACATAATCGATTTACAAATACACATAATCGATTTGGCCACAAACTAAGAGTTCCCTGTGATTTCAAATATTTTGTTTCAATCGATTTGCCAATCGATTGTGTTTAAAACAGGAACTTAGCTTATTTCATGTTAATCGAAGTGCCAATCGATTTGGTAGTATTTTTCTGAAAAGTTCTTATCAGTTGTTTAGTTCAATCGATTTCCTAATCGATTGATACCAAACTTAACATGATTGAATTTCTCACAATAGATTGTCCAATCGATTGTGTTTGTCACATGTCATGTTACTTTTGAAATATTATTTAAGCAATCGATTTGTCAATCGATTAGCCTAGTAAATGGATTGTCCCTGTGACTTACCCAATCGATTTGTTTCAATCAGTTTTTACTTTGTGATTTGCACAGTCGATGTGCCAATCGATTAGCATACAAATCAGGTTGCCACTGACTTGCACAATTTTTATTTCTGATTGTGCCAGTCGATTGCCTAATCGATTGTGTAACCACAAACAGTATGTTTCCTTACAACCCTTTTACAAAATCGATTTCCTAATCGATTTACTCAGTAGATTTTCAACTTTTGTTGGTTTCTTGAGTTCCAAGCAATTGTCTCAAGTATGTAGGGTTGAGTTGTTGTTCCTGAAATCTTGCTCAGTTAAAATGTTAGATTTATCATATGATGTATGAACATTGTATGTTTGTTAATTATGTCAAAATTAGGATTAAGAGGACTAAAGTCCAACAAGTGTGAGACCATAGTGATTAGTCTACTAAGCTTATTTACTATGACACCTAATAACACTATACATTTTGCGTGTTTCTCAAGTGCATCCTCCAACTTTGGTTGATTCCTTGAGTTGCAAGCTATTGTTCCAAGTGTGTGTGGTGTCTTCTTGTTTGCCTGAAATATTTCTCAATTTAAAACATTAGATCAATCAAATATTTCACATGTACTGTGTGTTTGGGAATTAAATCAAAAACATAATCAGGGAAGCTCATGACTTACATTAGATGCACGAGATTGGTTACAAACCCTAATTGGACAAGAATAAGCCTAGGGGAGGACGAAAATGACTTAAATGTTAATCGAACGACACAAATGAACTTATTTGATGCACAATATTGCTTAAAAAATACTTATTTGGACTAGTATAAACCTAGGGAGGACGAAAAATGACCGAAATATCCAATGACACAAACACGCCTGTTGGATGCACAATACTGGTTAAAAACCCTAATTGGACAAGAATAAGCCTAGGGACGACGAAAATGACCTAAATGTTAATCCAATGACACAAACACACCTATTGGATGCACAAGACTGATTAAAAACCCTAACTGGACGAGAATAAGCCCAGGGAAGACGACAATGACCTAAATATTAATCCAATGTCAAAAACACACCTATTAGATGCACGAGATTCGTTACAAAACCCTAATTGGACAAGAATAAGCCTAAGGAGGACGAAAATGACCTAAATGTTAATCCAATGAGAAAAACACACCTATTAGATGCACAAGATTGATTAAAAACCCTAATAGGACAATAATAAGCCTATGGAGGACAAAAATGACCTAAATGTTAGTCCAATGACACAAAGACACCTAATTGATGCCCAAGATTAGTTTAAAAACCCTAATTGGACAAGAATAAGCCCAGGGAGGACGAAAATGATCTAAATGTTAATCCAATGACACAAATACACCTATTGGATGCACAAGATTGGTTATAAACCCTAATTGGAATTCAATAAGCTAAGGGAGTACAAAAATGACCTAAATCTTAATCAAATGACACAAACACACCTATTGGATGCACAAGATTGGTTCAAAATCCTAATTGGACATGAATAAGCTTAGGGGAGGATGAAAATGACCTAAATGTTAATCCAATGACACAAACACACCTATTAGATGCAAAAGATTGGTTAAAAACCCTAATTGGACAAGAATAAGGCTAGGGAAAACGAAAATGACCTAAATGTTAATCCAATGACACAAACACACCTATTGGATGCAAAAGATTGTTTAAAAACCCTAATTGGATTAGAATAAGCCTAGGGAGGACGAAAATGACCTAAATGTTAATCCAATGAGACAAACACACCTATTAGATGCACAAGATTGGTTAAAAACCCTAATTGGACAAGAATAAGCCCAGGGAGGAAGAAAAGGACCTAAATGTTAATCCAATGACACAAACACACCTATTGGATGCACAAGATTGGTTATAAACCCTAATTGCAATTGAATAAGCCAAGGGAGGACAAAAATGACCTAAATGTTAATCCAATGACACAAACACACCTATTGCATGCACAAGATTCGTTAAAAATCCTAATTGGACATGAATAAGCCTAGGGGGGACGAAAATGACCAAAATGTCAATTCAATGACACAAATGAACTTATTGGATGCCCAAGAGTGGTTAAAAAACCTTATTTGGACTCGAATAAGCCTAGGGAGGACGAAAATTACCTAGATGTTAATTCAATGACACAAATACACCTATTCGATGCATAAGATTGGTTAAAAACCCTAATTGGTTGAGAATAAGCCTAGGGAAAACGAAAATGACCTCAATGTTAATCCAATGAGCAAAACACACCTATTGGATGCACAAGATTGGTTAAAAACCCTAATTGGAATTGAATAAGCCTAGAGAGGACAAAAATGAACTAAATGTTAATCCAATGACACAAACACACCTATTGGATGCACAAGAATGGTTAAAAACCCTAATTGGATTAGAATAATCCTAGGGAGGACGAAAATGACCTAAATGTTAATTCAATGACACAAACACACCTATTAGATGCAAAAGAATGGTTAAAAACCCTAATTGGACAAGAATAAAGCTAGGGAAAACGAAAATGACCTAAATGTTAATCTAATGACACAAACAAACCTATTGGATCCACAAGATTGTTTAAAATCACTAATTGGATTAGAATAAGCCTAGGGAGGACGAAAATGACCTAAATGTTAATCCAATGAGACAAACACACCTATTAGATGCACAAGATTGGTTAAAAACCCTAATTGGACAAGAATAAGCCCAGGGAGGAAGAAAAGGACCTAAATGTTAATCCAATGACACAAACACAACTATTGGATGCACAAGATTGGTTATAAACCCTAATTGCAATTGAATAAGCCAAGGAAGGACAAAAATGACCTAAATGTTAATCCAATGACACAAAGAAACCTATTGCATGCACAAGATTGGGTTAAAAATCCTAATTGGACATGAATAAGCCTAGGGAGGACGAAAATGACCTAAATGTTAATCGAATGACACAAATACAACTGTTGGATGCACAAGATTGGTTTAAAAACCCTAATTGGATTAGAATAACGCTAGGGAGGACGAAAATGACCTAAATGTTAATCCAATTAGACACAAACACACCTATTAGATGCAAAGATTGGTTAAAAACCCTAATTGGACAAGAATAAGGCCTAGGGAAAACGAAAATGACCTAAATGTTAATCCAATGACACAAACACACCTATTGGATGCAAAAGATTGTTTAAAAACCCTAATTGGATTAGAATAAGCCTAGGGAGGACGAAAATGACCTAAATGTTAATCCAATGAGACAAACACACCTATTAGATGCACAAGATTGGTTAAAAATCCTAATTGGACGAAAGAATAAGCCCAAGGAGGAAGAAATGGACCTAAATGTTAGTCCAATGACACAAACACACCTATTGGATGCACAAGACTGGTTATAAACCCTAATTGCAATTGAATAAGCCAAGGGAGGACAAAAATGACCTAAATGTTAATCCAATGACACAAACACACCTATTGCATGCACAAGACTGGTTAAAAATCCTAATTGGACATGAATAAGCCTAGGGAGGACGAAAATGACCTAAATGTTAATCCAATGACACAAACACACCTATTGGATGCACAAGATTGGTTAAAAAACCCTAATTGGACAAGAATAAGCCTATGGACGACGAAAATGTCCTAAATGTTAATCCAATGACACAAACACACCTATTGGATGCACAAGACTGACTAAAAACCCTAATTGGACGAGAATAAGCCCAGGGAAGACGACAATGACCTAAATGTTAATCCAATGACAAAAACACACCTATTAGATGCACGAGATTAGTTACAAACCCTAATTGGACAAGAATAAGCCAAGGGAGGACGAATATGACCTAAATGTTAATCCAATGAGACAAACACACCTATTAGATGCACAAGATTGGTTAAAAACCCTAATTCGACAAGAACAAGCCTGTGGAGGACAAAAATGAACTAAATGTTAGTCCAATGACACAAAGACATCTAATTGATGCACAAGATTGGTTAAAAACCCTAATTGGACAAGAATAAGCCTAGGGAGGACGAAAATGATCTAAATGTTAATCCAATGACACCAATACACCTATTGGATGCACAAGACTGATTATAAACCCTAGTTGCAATTCAATAAGCCAAGGGAGGACAAAAATGACCTAAATGTTAATCCAATGACACAAACACACCTATTGCATGCACAAGATTGGTTAAAAATCCTAATTGGACATGAATAAGCCTAGGGAGGACGAAAATGACCTAAATGTTAATCCAATGACACAAACACACTTATTGGATTCACAAGATTGCTTAAAAACCCTAATTGGATTAGAAAAAGCCTAGGTAGGACGAAATGACCTAATTGTTAATCCAATGAAACAAACACACTTATTAGATGCATAAGATTGGTTAAAAACACTAATTGGACAAGAATAATGCTAGGGAAAAACGAAAAATGACCTAAATGTTAATCCAATGACAAAAACACACCTATTAGATGCACGGGATTGGTTAAAACCCTAATTGGACAAGAATAAGCA
>PGTU02012558.1:0-28437 GCA_002896215.2 Cicer echinospermum | reverse complement strand
AACCTGAACCCGAAACACTACACCTGAAAATCCATAATCTCGAAACCCTAAATCCTAAACTAGTAAACCCTAAACTCGACAACCCTAATCTGAAACCTAAACTCGAAACCCTTAACCCCAAAACCTAAACCCAAACCCTGAGCCTAAACCCTACACCTAAAAACCGTAATTTGAAACCTAAACCTAAGCCCGAAACACCAATACTGTAAACCATAATCTCGAAAACCTAACCCAAAATCCGAAACCCTAAACCCTAATTTGAAACGCCTAACCTAACCCTACACGAAAAACTAAACCTGAAACCTTAACCCGAAACTTGAAACCTTTTATCTATACCAAACTAGAAACCGTAAACTAAATCCTGAAATCTAAACCTGAAACACTAAAGTCGAAACCTAAACCGAAATGCCATGAGACCCTGAGCCCGGCAACCACACCTGAAACCACAATCTCGGAAACCCTAAAAACCCGACACACATCTGAAACCATAATCTCAATACCAAACCTAACATCGAAACCCTAAACCTAAACTAGAATTGAACCCTAAAAACCCGATCCCACACTATAACCCTTAACCCTCATGAAACCCTAACCAAAACACTAAGTCGAAACCCTTAACCCGAAACCCGAAACCTATAACCAGAAACCCTGAGCCCGAAAACACTACACCCTGAAACCATAATCTCGAACCATAAATCCTAAACCCTAACCTCGAAAACCTAATTATGAAACCTAACCTCAAAAACTAACCCCAAAACCTAAACCTAAACCCTAAACATGAAAACCTAAATCTGTAACCGTAAACCTGAAACCCTAATCTCAAACCCTTATCCCGAACGCTAAAACCTAAACCCTAAACCGAAACCCTAAATCGAACCCTAATCCTGATAACCTTAAAACGAAAACCTAAACCCGAATCCCAAACCATAAATCCTAAACCTAGAAGCATGAAACCCTAAACCCGAATCCCTAACTTGGAAACCCCAAACCCTAAACACTAAAACACGGAAACCCTGCTCTGAAACCTATCTAGAAACTCTAAATCCCGAAACCCCTAAACCTAATCGAAAAACTAAACTGAAACCTTAAACGCCGAAACACGAAACCTATACAAAACTAGATAGACTAAACCTAAAACCCTGAAATCCTAAAACCCGAACACAAAGTGAAACCCTAACCAAAACCTAAACCGAAACCGCTATCAAGAAACCCTGATCGAAACACTACAACTTGAAACCATAATCTCAAAACCTAAACCCCTAAGCTCGAAATCACTACACATGAACCATATCTCGAAACCTGCTAAACCCAAATTCGAACCCTAAACCCCCTAAATCTTGAAACCCTAAATCTTAATCTTGAAACCTACAACCCTAATCTTGAAACCGTAAACCCTAAACCTACTGAACATGAAAACCCTATACTCGCACCCTAAACCTAAACCGCTGAAACCTAAACCCGAAACACTAAAGTCGAAACCATTAACCCAAAATCCGAAACCCGAAAAACTATTCAGAAACCCTGAGCCCGAAACACTACACCTGAAACATAAATCTAGAAACCCTAAACTCAAACCTAACTATTGAAACCCTAAACCTAATAACCTAGAATAATGACACCCTAACTCGAAACGCCTTAACCAAAACCTAAACCCGAAACCTTAAACCCTAAACGTAAACCCTAATATGACCGTAAACCAGAAAGCCTAATCGTTCAAATCCCTAATCTCGAAACGCAAAACCTGAAACCGCCTAAGAGCTTGAAACCGCTAAACTGAAACCCTAATTCCTGAACCCAAAACAAACACTAAACCGAAACGCCTGAACCTGAAACCTATACTTGAAACTCTAAATCCAAACCCTATAACGAAAATCGAAAATCCTAAACCTAACCAGAAACCCTAAACTTGAAACCTAATTCCCCGAAACCCTAAAACCTAAAACCTGAAACCTCGAAATGGCGAAAACGAAACCCTTAATGCGAAATCCCTAAACCCTAAACCTTAAACCCAAAACCATAAACCCGAACCGTTATGCGAAACACAAACCGAAACCCTTAAACACGAAAATCTAAAACCCTAAACCCCTAAACCCAAAACCCTAAACCCTGAAATCCTAAACCCGTACACTAAAGTCGAACCCTTAACCCGAAACTTAAAAACCGAAATGCTATACAAGAAACCCTCGAACCCGAAACACTAACACGAACCATAATCACTCGAAACCCTAAATCTAAATAGTAACCCTAGAACTCGAAACCTAATATGAAACCTAAACTATCGAAACCTTAACCAAACACTAAACCCGAAACCCTGAGCCTGAAACACTAACACTAAACGGTAATCTTTGAAACCCTAAACCTAAGACGAAACACAACCGTAAACCATAATCTCGAAACCCTAAACCAAAAATCCGAAACCCTAAACCCTAATCTTGAAACCCTAAACCTAACTAAACGAACAAACTTAAACCTGAAACCTTAAACCGACATTGAAACCCATACCAAAACTAGAAACGTAAACTAAATCCTGAAATCCTAAACCGTGAACACTAAAGTCGAACCTAAACCGAAATGCCATATCAAGAAACCCTGAGCCCTTTTTTGGAAACCTACACTGAAACCATAATCTCGAAACCCTAAACGCGAAACACTACATCTGAAACCATAATCTCAATACCCTAACTAAATTGTGTGGTGCGAAACCTAACCTAAACTAGTTTACATGAAACCCTAAACCGAATCCCAAACCTATAAACTTAACCCTGAAACCCTAAACCCAAACACTAAAGTCAAACCCTTAACCCGAAACCCGAAACGCTTTATATACCAGAAACCCTGAGCCCGAAACACTCACCTGAAACCATAATCTGAACCCTAAATCCTAAACCCTAACCGAACCTAATATTGACACCCTAACTCAAAACTAAACCCAAAACAAACCCTAAACCCTAAACTGAAACCTAAATCTGTAACCGTAAACCTGAAACCCTAATCTAAATCCTTATCCGAAACGGCTAAACCCTGAAACCCTAACTCGAAACCTAATCTGAAAACCCCAATAATCCTGATACCTTAAACCGAAACCTAAACCCGAATCCCAAAACCATAAATCCTAAACCTAGAACATGAAACCTAACCCGAATCCTACTTGAAAACCCCAGACCCTAAACACTAAACACCGAACCCTGACCTGAAACCCGTATACTAGAAACTCTAATCGAAACCCTAACTGCTATCCGAAAACTCAACCTGAACCTTAAACCGAAACACTAACCCTATAAAAACTCCAAAACTAGATAGACTAAACCTAAACCCTGAAATCCTAAACCCGAAACACTAAGTGGAACCCTTACCCAAAACCTAACCCGAAACGCTATTAGATTCAAGAAACCCTGATCTGAAACACTAACTTGAAACCCATAATCTCAAACCTAAACCCTAAGCTCGAAACACACACAACATGAACTCATAATCTCGAAACCCTAATCCCAATTCGAACCTAAACCTAATCTTGAAACCCTAAAATATATAATCTTGGAAAACCCTAAACCCCTAATCTTGAACCGTAAACCTAACACCTAGCACATGACCCTAAACTCGAAACCCTAACTAAACGCTGAAACCTAAACCCGAATCTGAGTCGAAACCATTAAACCCCAAATCCGAAACCCGACAACACTATTTCCAGAAACCCTGAGCCCGAAACACTACACTGAAACCATAATCTAGAAACCCTAAACTCAAAACCCTAATATTGAAACTCTCAAACCTAAACTAGAAATGAAACCCTAAACTCGGAAACCCTTGACCCAAAACCTAAACCGAAACCTTAAACCCTGAAGCAGAAACCCTAAATTACTGAACCGTAAACCAGAATCCTAATCCTCAAATCCCTAATCTGCGAAACGCAAAACCTGAAACCTAAACTTGACCTAAAGCTGAAACCGCTAATTCTGAACCAAACCCTAAAACACTAACGCCAAACCCTGTACTGAAACCCTATACTTGAACTCTAAATCCAAAACCCTATACTGAAATCGAAAATACTAAAACTAACAAAGAAACCCCTAAACTTTGAAACCCTAGATCCGAAACCCTAAAACCTAAACCTGAAACCCGAAATATGGCGAAAACCGAAACCTTATGCGAATTCCTAAAGCTCCCTACTTAAACCAAACCATACACCCGAACCGTTATGCGAAAGCACTAACCAACGAAACCTCAAACACGAACATCTAAAACCCTAAACCCTAACCCAAAACCTAAAACCTGAAATCCTAAACCGAAACACTAAAGTCGAAACCCTTAGACTCCGAAACCTTAAACCGAATGCTAACAGAAAACCCTGAACCCGAAACACTACACCGAAAACATAATCTCGAAACCCTAAATCCTAAATAGTAACCCTAAACTCGAAACCCTAAATACTGAAACCGCTAAACTCGAACCTTAACCCAAACCTAAACCCTGAAATCCTGCAGCCTGAAACACTACCCTAAAACCGTAATCTTGAAAACCCTAAACCCTCAAGGCCGAACACAACACTGTAAACCATAAATCTCGAAACCCTAAACCCAAAATCGAAACCCTAAACTCCTAATCTTGCAACCCCTAAACCCTAAAACCTAACAGCGAAAAACTAAACCTGAAACTTCAACCCGAAAACTTGAAACCCTATACCAAAACTAGAAACCCGTAACCTAAATCCTGAATCCTAAACCTGAACACTAAGTCGAACCCTAACCCGAATGCCAATAACAGAAACACTGGAGCCGAAACACTACACTGAAACCTATAATCCTCGAAACGCCTAACCCGAACCTACATTCTGAACCATAATCTCAATATCCTAAAACCAAAATCCGAAACCCTAACCCTAAATCCTAGAACATGAACAAACCTAAACCGAATCCCAAACCTATAAACCCTTACGCCTGAAACTACCCAAAACAACTAAAGTCGAAACCCACCCGAACCCGAAAACGCTTATAATTACCAGAATACCCTGAGCCCTGAAACACTACACCTGAAACCATAACTCGGAAACCCTAATCCTAACCTAAACTCGAAAACCTAATATTGAAACCCTAAACTCAAACTAAACCCCAAAACCTAAACCCTAAAACCTAAACATGAAAACTAATAGTCTGTAACCGTAAACTCTGAAACACTAATCTCAATCCTTATCCGAAACGCTAAACCCTTGACCTAAACTCGAAACCCTAAACCTGAAACCTATCCTGATACCTTAAAACCGAACCCTAACCCGAATCCCAAAACCATAAATCCTAAACCTAGAACATGACCCTAAACCCGAATCCCTAAACCTGAACCGCCAAACCGCTAAAGCACTAACCACGAACCTGAACTGAACCCTATACTAGAACTCTAAATCCGAAACCCTAAACTGATCCGGAAAAACTAAACCTCTGAAACCTTTAAACCGCGAAACACGAAACCCTATAACCCAAAACTAGATAGACTAAACTAAACCTGAATCGTAAACTCCGAAACACTAAAGTGGAAAACCTTAACCCAAAACCCTAAACCGAAACGCTATACAAGAACCCTGATCCTGAAACACTACACTATCAGGTTGAAACCATAATCTCAAACCTAAACCCTAAGCTCGAAACAGCTACACATGAAACAATAATCTCGAAACCTAAACCAAAATCTGACACCCTCAACCCTAATTCTTGAAACCTAATCTTAATCTTGAAACCCTAAAACCCTAATCTTGAAACCGTAAACCCTAAACCTAGAACATGAAATCGCTAAACTCGAAAACCCTAAACCCTAAACGCTGAAACCTCCAACCGAAACCTAAAGTCGTAAACATTAACCCAACAATCCGAACCCGAAACACTATTCCAGAACCCTGAGCCCGAAACACTACTCCCTGAACGCATAATCTAGAAACGCCTAAACTAAACCCTAATATTGAAACCCTAACCCTAACTTAAAACCCTAAACCCAAACCTAGAAAATGAAACCCTAAACTCGACACCCTTAACCAAACCTAAACCCGAAACCATTAAACCTAACAGAAAACCCTAATTGAAACCGTAACCAGAAACCCTAATCTCAAATCCCTAATCCTCGATCGAAAACCTGAAACCTCTAAACTTGAAACCCTAAACCTGAACCAAAACCCTAAAACACTAAAACCCCGAAACCCTGAACCTGAAAACCCTATACTTGAAACTCTAAATCCAAAACCCTATATCTGAAATCGAAAATATAAACCTAACAGAAACCTAACTTGAACCCTAATCCCGAAACCCTAAAACATAAACCTGAAACCCGAAATGCGAAAACCGAAAACCCTTATGCGAATCCAAAACCCTAAAACTTAAACCCAAAACCATAAACCCCGAAACCGTAATGCGAAACACAACGAAACCCTAATACGAAATCTAAAACCCTAACCCTAAACCCAAAACCCTAAACCCTAAATCCCCAAACCCTAAACCCTGAAAATCCTAAACCCGAAACACTAATGTCGAATCCTTACACCGAAAACCTAAACCCGAAATGCTAGTACATAGAAAATAGCATTTCGGGTTTAAGGTTTCGGGTTAAGGGTTTCGACTTTAGTGTTTCGGGTTTAGGATTCAGGATTTAGGTTTTAGGGTTCAAGTTTGGTTTTTAGGGTTTAGGGTTTTTAGTTCAAGATTCGTGGTTTAGGGTTTTTCGGGGTTTAGTGTGTTCGCAGGGTTTAGAACGGTTTTCGGGTTTTTAGGGTTTTGGTTTTGGTTTAAGGGTTTTAGTTTCGGTTTAGGATATTTCGCATTCAGTGTAAGGGTTTCGGTTTTCGCATTTCGGGTTTAGGATTTCAGGTTTAGGTTTTAGGGGTTTCGGTGATTAGGGTTTTCAAGTTTAGGGTTTTCTTCGCATTTCGGGTTTCGGTTAGGTTTAGTATTAGGGTTTCGATTTCAGGTATAGGTTTTGGATTTAGAGTTTCAAGTATAGGGTTTCAGGTTCAGGGTTTCGGGTTTAGTGTTTAGGGTTTTGGGTTCAGGATTGGGTTTCAGGTTTAGGGTTTCAAGTTTAGGGTTTCAGGTTTTTGCGTTTCGAGATTAGGGATTTGAGATTAGGTTTCTGGTTTACGGTTTCATATTAGGGTTTTCTGTTTAGGGTTTAAGGTTTCGGGTTTAGGTTTTGGGGTTAAGGGTTTCGAGTTTAGGGTTTCATTTTCTAGGTTTAGGGTTTAGGTTTCAATATTAGGGTTTTGAGTTTAGGGTTTCTAGATTATGGTTTCAGGTGTAGTGTTTCCGGGCTCAGGGTTTTCTGGAATAGTGTTTCGGTTTCGGATTTTGGGTTAATGTTTCGACTTTAGTGTTTCGGGTTTAGGTTTCAGCGTTTAGGTTTAGGGTTTCGAGTTTTAGGTTTTCATGTTCTAGGTTTAGGGTTACGGTTTCAAGATTAGGGTTTAGGTTTCAGATTAAGATTTAGGGTTTCAAGATTAGGGTTTAGGGTTTCGGAATTTGGGGTTTAGGGTTTCGAGATTATGGTTCATGTGTAGTGTTCGAGCTTAGGGTTTTAGGGTTTTGAGATTATGGTTTCAAGTGTAGTGTTTCAGGATCAGGGTTTCTTGTATAGCGTTTCGGGTTTAGGGTTTGGGTTAAGGGTTTCCACTTTAGTGTTTCGGGTTTAGGATTTCGGGTTTAGGTTTAGTCATCTAGTTTTGGGTATAGGGTTTTCGTGTTTCGGGTTTAAGGTTTCAGGTTTAGTTTTTCGGATTCAGGTTTAGGGTTCGGATTTAGAGTTTCTAGTATAGGGTTTCAGGTTCCAGGTTTTCGTGTTTAGTGTTTAGGGTTGGGTTTCAAGTTTAGGGATTCGGGTTTAGGGTTTCATGTTCTAGGTTTAGGATTTATGGTTTTGGGATTCGGTTTAGGGGTTTCGGTTTTAAGGTATCTCAGGATTAGGGTTTCAGATTTAGGGTTTCGAGTTTAGGGTTTCAGGTTTAAGCGTTTCGGGATAAGGGATTTGAGATTAGGGTTTCAGGTTTACGTTACAGATTTAGGTTTTCATGTTTAGGGTTTAGGGTTTAGGTTTGGGGTTTAGTTTTTGAGTTTAGGGTTCAAATTAGGTTTTCGAGTTAGGGTTTAGATTTAAGGGTTTCGAGATTATGGTTTTCAGGTGTAGTGTTTCGGGCTCAGGGTTTCTGGTATAGCGTTTCGGGTTTCGGGTTAAAGGTTCTTCGACTTTAGTGTTTTGGGTTTAGGGTTTCAGGGTTAAGGGTTTATAGGTTTTGGGATTCGGGTTTAGGGTTTTCATGTTCTAGGTTTAGGGTTTAGGGTTTCGGATTTTAGGTTTAGGGTATTGAGATTATGGTTTCAGATGTAGTGTTTCGGGTTTAGGGTTCGAGATTATGGTTTCAGGTGTAGTGTTTCGGGCTCAGGGTTTCTTGTATGGCATTTCGGGTTTAGGGTTTCGACTTTAGTGTTTCAGGTTTAGGATTTCAGGATTTAGGTTTACGGTTTCTAGTTTTTGGTATAGGGTTTCAAGTTTCGGGTTTAAGGTTTCAGGTTTAGTTTTTCGTGTTAGGGTTTAGGGTTAATGGTTTCGGGTTTAGGGTTTCAAGTTTAGGGTTTAGGATTTAGGGTTTCGGGTTTAGGGTATTGAGATTATGGTTTCAGGTGTAGGGTTTCGGGCTCAGGGTTTCGGGTACAGCATTTCGGGTTAATGGTTTCGATTTTAGTGTTTCGGGTTTACGGTTTCAGGGTTTCGGGTTTCGGGTTTCGCATTAAGGGGTTTCAGGTTTCGGGTTTCGTGTTTCAGGTTTAGGTATTAGGGTTTAGGGTTTCGAGATTAGGGTTCAGGTTTAGGGTTTATAGTTAGGTTTAGGATTTTAGGATTTAGGTTTAGTGTTTCGGATTTAGGGTTTCATGTTTCAAGATTCAGGATTTTTTAAAAATGAAGTAGTTATAACTTATAAGCACACATTAGATATATAGGAAAACTGAGGGAGTATATTTAAGAAGCCTAACAGACCTATAACATCTGTTCTCTTATCCATAGATTGAGCAAAACCACCATATTTGGAGTTACAAGTATCTCTAGTGGCAAATTTTGGCAAATTTTGGCAAATCATTTTGCTGAAGCTTATCTTCGCTTGAGGAATCTTTTGGTGACATATTGGTATAAACCATTTCGGGAATTACTTTTGGAATATCACTTAATAAACGTGATTGTTCTGATGAAGACTCAAGCTTCAGTTTGCGGTCCATGTACTAAGCAAGTGTATGGAAACATGGTTAAGGCACAACCTGTCAGCAATAAATTAGGGAAGAAATTAACAATTCTCAATATTTTGGCCTTTTAGCTTTCTAATCTGAGGTAGCATCAACAAAAACATCATGAAAGGATATTCTCTACTCCATCCTTTTTCATCTGCCAGATCAATGTGATTTCGTAACAATGCTAATTCCCTTGAGATCCACTGCCATATAAAGCAAAAGAGAGACAAATATCAGTAACAAAATATGATACATCTGAGTTTCTTTTATACTCAATAATATTTATATTAGAGCAATTATTAACATATTAATAATCCACTAGACAAATGAATTATTGAGCATAAATGATTGAAGGGATAACATAATGGAAGATTTCAAATATTTCAGTACAATGTATAGATTTATTGCCTCCTAGCATATGTTTAAGTAAATTTCACAATTTTGTGAATGTAAATTCTATGCATGTATAGTAATTTTTTTTAATGCTGGAAAATAGTAAGTGATCTTTTGCCCTAGTTGAATTTCATGATGCACAACCCATGTTTACATGCTAGACTCTATGAAATTGCACTTTGAATTATATATTTTGAGATCTATCTTTACAATAGCAAAAAAAAAAAAGGATTCTACTACGCAACAGAATAATATTTATAAGCTACATACATGCTTTATTATATCTTCATGCAGAGTTTTGGCTTTCTGCTCAAGCTCCAGCTGCGAAACCCAGGTGGTTATCATTTGGTCACATTTTTCTACAAATCCAATCAAATATTGTTTAACAAATAAAATTCTTACTCATAAGGAATACCCATAAAATCAGCGTCGTCTAATCACATTTGGTCACATTGCTCACATACGGGAAAGCCCATAAAATCATCGTCGTCTAAAATGACTGAACAAAATTAAAGGTTCTAAGCCAAAACACGCCTTAATTATGTGACATTAAATCTATAGCATGCTTCTGTTTCTCGAGAAGCTGCTGGTAATATTGCTCATCCCCTGTGATTTACATGATATCCCATGTGACCCCTCAATTTCTTACTTCCCACCAGTTCACTGACCCCTTCTCTATGCCAGGGACATATATTAGCTTCAATCACAGGACATTATACATCAATGAATGTTATATTGGACATCAACTCAGGAAGTGAAAAAATAGGCCGTAATAACCATGTGGAGACATAGCTTTCTATGATTTCTACAAAGACAATGGATGAAATTAGACTTTGACTTCAATGCTAAAGATTCAAAACATGTGTAGGGTTACTAACTTTACAATTCACTTTACCAAACAAAATAATTAATATGAGATATTATTAAGCATGTGGTATGGCAAGGATCTGTTTCATTGCAGGCAAAAAATCGTTGAAACAAGTGAACAGCGTCAGTTTAAGGCTAGATTTTGAAGAAATCGGTTTAATAGTAGACTAGTAGATAGCTACAAATATAAATTTTCACTAGCTTAAGTCTCAAACTTAATCTATCGATTATCTGATGTACATGTACTGCTAAAAAGCTTCTTTAGATGTATTACTTTTATTAGTTATTAATACTATATTATTGAACTTCATTTGCCCTTTCTTTTACAGATATTCTCTTGTACAGCCAGCATAATATTGCACTGCATAATAATAATTCCTACTATTAAAATCTGAAAAGATTTACATGGACCTTATTCATAATTGATCAGATCATGAAGCATAATTTTTTTTATTGAAACAAACTAAATCACTCACACACAACAAACTTACTATAGTTGGCTGTTTGAGCAAATCATTTCTCATTCTCTGATACAGATCTTGACATTCTTCATGCAGAAAATACTTATAAATTAAGAATCCATGAATTATACACGACCAACTAGGGTGAGTGTAGACTTTGCAGCAGAATCCTGAACCTTGTCATAATTTTCTTACAGAATATGGATACACAAATCATATTAGATAACATCAACAAACTTTGAAAAAAATTACGGATAATCACCTTCACATCAGAATCCCAGCTATGCTCTGATGCAGGAAATAATACAATATATTCAACATCTTGTAGAAAAGTGGTTTGGAAATTGAGTTATCCACTTTTACTAGGAAACTGCTACTTCGTTTACAACCAGGTCTCCAAAAACAAGGGAAATTGCACCAGAAAATTATGTTAGCATTAGCGCAATACAAATACCTCAAAAAAATCATCGTCTGAAATTTTGCAGATAGGAACATCTTTTGGCACATTAACAAGCCGGGGCATAATTTCTTGGTTGATTTCTTCTTTCTTTGAAGATCTGTTTATTCATGTGATATATACAGATACATAAATCAATGTATGTATATCAGAAAAGTATGATAGTGATAGAACACTGCAAATTAAGAGGAACGAGGGCCCAAAGAGTGGGCCTCAGTCACACACCTCACACACATATAGTTTCTAGAATGATAGATGGAGGGAATAAAAACTAGTTAATAATGTCTCTTATTCTACTGATATTCCATTAAAGGAATGAGGAAAGGGGAAGTCGGAAAGGCATTCAGTTTTAAGAAGGATGAATGAATGGAATAAAAGCTAGTTAATAATGTCACTTATTTTATGTTATAAGAATAAGGGAATAGGAAGAAGGAAAAATATTGAGAAAATATTCTAAGAAATAATTAGAAGAATTCTTTCTCTGGTTAAAGAGTTCTTAAAACTCTGGTTTTGTTCCTTTTCTGCATTTTCAGATTTCCAGCATTGTAAGAGCTTCAAAGCTCATTAATTCTAGTCAATAAAATTCTGGTTTCTATCATATAGCTAGTAAAAGAACATCACTCATGTTAACTTCCTTCTGCAGCAATGTATATGCCAAGATAAAAAATTGTACTTAAACCTTTCAATTTTATTTCTCATTTTTCTTTTTCAAATGTGTAGTGGATATAACGTATGACTTAGTAATGTGCAAAAAAAAAATCTACCAATTAAAGTTTTGGATACAATGTATGACTTAGTTATGTGCAATATCTACTGTTCTTTATATTTCATTTTTTTTCCTCTCCATTAAGAGAATTGATGCTTGTATAGAACTTATGACAACATTTTAGAAATAAGATCAAGAAAATGACAATATGACAGTATCGGTAGAGTACTTAAATACCTGAAGATAGCAAAATTATCTACTATACTTCTCATAAAAAATTGTATGCTTGTCTTTTATGACCAGTAACTTCTAGCCACGACCAACATTACCTATTACTGGTAAGAGCAGATGGGAGTTCTTCTGCAAATAGTCATTGGTGTCAGATTTGGTTCTCACAAAACTTCCCAAGACTTTGCCATCAAAAGCTTCTGGTTTCTTTAAAAGCTCCTCAATTAAGCTCCTCTTCAACTAGACAAGCTTTAGGATTGAACTAATTATAGCTTCGAAACCGTTTGGAAGCTCTTTAGAAACTAGGTTCTGACATGATTTTGTAGTTGGGTTCAAATTTCTCGACCTTGAAAATTTTATCGACTCATTATAATCCCTTTCTTCTGAACCACAGATGATATCATCTGTTTCCTCAAGATTCTCAACAAAATGCGATGTCAAAAGGTTTTGGATGTTGTTTTTGTTCACTGACTTCCTCCATAGTAAAGTCCTTGACTTTTCATCATATATGATCTTTCGCTTTTTCGAAGGGTCGAATAACTTGTTACTATTGCAGTACTCAATGATAATTGAAGCAACATCGTGTTTGGAAAGTTCTTTGGTTATGTCTCTACTAATATCTTAAAGAAAATCAATGAGACTTCTTGAAACCCATCCTACAAAATCCTTTCAATATTGCTACCAACACTCCCTAAATTACTACCCACACCCCTCAAATATTTAAAAAAATCAAAATGCCTAAATTACCGTTCCCTCTATTTCATTTTCTTCATAACTCATCTTTTTCATAACTCATCTTCTCATCTTCTTCATAACTCATCTTCTTTATTTCATCTTCTTCATAACACATTTTCTTCCTCTTCATTCTATATTCAACACATTGTTCATCTTCTTCATATTCATAGTCAATCATCATATTCTTCAACCATCTTCATCAATCATCATCAAGTGTATGAAGTTTACGTAAAGAGGGTTAATAACTAGGTAATATTGTTCGTATGATTCGCAATGAGAAGGAGAATGAAGAGGAGTATGAAGTTTACGTAATGAGGGTTAGTAACAAGGCAATATTGTTTGTAGGATTCACAATGAGAAGGAGAATGAAGAGGAGGAGGAAACAAGCGTATGAAGTTTACGTAATGAAGAGGAAACTGAAGCGGTTTAGGGTTTAGGGTTTAGGGATAGTATTTGAATGAGAGTTGATAGAGATAGTAACAAAATTGGAGATGGTTTGCAATGGAGATGGGTGGCAATATGGTTCGTATGACAGTAGGGTTCGCAATGAGAAGGACAATGAAGAGGAGGAGGACTCTGAAGCGTAGTGAAGTTTACGAAATGAAGAGGAAACTGAAGCGGTTTACTGTTATATATAAAACCCTATTACAACGCTCATTGAAAGAGCGATGTAAAAGACCTCCTTAACTTAGTTTTTAAAAGCCTATTACAGCGCTCTTTGAAAGAGCAAAGAGTGCTGCAAAAGACCTCCTTAACTTATTTTTTTAAAAGCATATTACAGCGCTCTTTGAAAAAGCGCTGTAAAAGATCTCCTTAACTTATTTTTTAAAAAGCTTATTACAGCGCTCTTTGAAAGAGCGATGTAAAAGACATCCTTAACTTATTTTTAAAGCCTATCACAGCGACTCTTTGAAATAGTGTTGTAAAAGACCTCCTTAAATTTATTTTTAAAAGCATATTACATCGCTCTTTGAAAGAGCGCTGTAAAAGACATCCTTAACTTATTTTTGAAAAGCCTATTACAGCGCTCTTGGGAATAGCGCTGTAAAAGACCTCCTTAACTTATTTTTTAAAAGCCTATTACATTTTAAAAGACCTCTTAACTTAGTATAAAACAAAGTTTTGTGACCTCCTTATTTTTTTAGAGGCTTTTATAGCGCTTATTGAGAAAAGCGTTGTAAAAGACCTCTTTATTTTACGTTCCAAACCGTCATCCATATCCTCAAAATCAGGTTCCAAACCTTCATACATTTCATCATTGTTGTCTCATAAAGGAAAACAAAATTTATTTGCATCCAGAACAAAGGAAAACAAAATTCTCAATATTTTGTTTAACATGTACAGTGAACTTCAATTTACGTATGTTTACGTGAACTAAGTTCACGTAGCGTTACGCAATCTGAAATCCAGTAACCGTACTTGAACTCAAATCACGTAAACATACGTAAATTGAAGTTCACGTATATGACTTATATTTTCAAACTTCATTGATTAGGCAATCTGAGTTCACTTACGTTTACGTGAATTCAGATTGCGTACATATTGAGTTGGGTTGAATTGTCAAACTTCATTGATCACGCAATTTGAGTTCACGTAAGTTTACGTTAATTCAGATTGCGTAGTTTCTGAAATTTTTATTTTTTTAAACCATACGTGAATTCAGTTCACGTAACACCAGAACGTACGTGAACTGAGTTCACGTAAAATCCTCAGATTTAGAGAAAAAAATACGAACTCAAATAAGACCAACAAACATACCTTTTTATGTAGATTTAACCACAATGTGATGATCAAACTGATGTGTTGTAGGATATGAGTGAGTGAAGTAAGTTTTTAATGATTATAAGTTATGGTTAGTGAGGTATGGTGATTTTTTTATGTGAGTTATGAGATGGGTTTAATATTGATGAATGTAAGTTATGGGTTAATAAATGTGTAACATTATTGAAGTCCTTTTTCTTATCTCCAACTTTTCCTTTTATTAACTTTAGTTTTTTCATGCGTTTCTTCTTTCCCCTCACCGATTTAACTCCTGATGTGTCATTCAGGTCTTCGTAATCAAAAGGTTGAAAGTCACTCACATCAGATTCGCCAGAATCATCTTCCTTCTTGCTTATTTCGTATGGATCCAAGTCACGCTTGTTTTTCACATTTTTAATGAAGTCATGGGCAAAATGAGCAATTTGAGAATTCAAACCTTTTTTTTTTTTTTTGATAAATTTATAATATTCTTGAAAATAACATTCATATGTCTCTTGATCTTCGAAATCTATAATGAATATATACAGCGAAAGAGAAAGTGTATACATACAACCTGCATAAAGAGGTGAACTTTCTTTACTCAATTGCGAGTACAACCGAGAAAATATGATGTAAAAAGAATTATAGTACAATGAAAAAAATTGGTTCCTGATACTGTTTTAACAAATGGTTTTCACCTGTACGAAGAATAACAGGGACGAATGAACCTGTTGGACAATCTAGGATTCTTTTTCAAAGATAAATAGAATAAGTTTGTTGTTTTAAACACCTCAAAACAAAAGCACTTGCAAGATGTTTCCAAAACAGAGAACAAGTGCCTCCGTTATTTATGGCACCAGCACAACAATCACAAACATCGGCAACCCAAAAATGTCAATTTGTAAATAGTAAATACACATAAATGATAAACAAACAGCAAGGTTTTCGAGTTTAGGATTCCACATACTATTGCAGATTTCTATTTCTTTCTCTTGCTGTATATAACATAACACATGATTGAAACATATCTTACCCCATCAGAATCAACATCAGCTTTTTTTTCAAGTAGAGATGCAAGTTTTGCGCAGTGCCTGCAAAATCCTTTGTTACTTTTGACAGTAGCAAATTCACCATCAAAGAAGCATTTTCCACAAAAAGCAGCTGCGCAGCAAAAGCACATGAACTTTGATGCTTTTCTGCATATGTAGCAATAATGGGAACTATCAAAATTATTAAAAAGTCATTCAGCATTACAAGAATTAAAAGACATTTAACATATAACACCATCTTCTCAAGCATTTTAGGCATAATTAGGAGATGCAGGTTCAGACAATGTATAGATTATAGAGTGTTCGAAAGCAAAACTCGGGCCAGAGCACATTTTTAAGAAACATATAAGATTGACAATTGTCATGGCAGTATCAACTGCATAAATACTTACACACCAACAAAAGTGAAAGAAATGTTGTATAAGTAGAGATAAACATTGAAGCAGCTTACCACAACACCAATTACAGTCATTCTTCAAAAAGGTATTGTCTTTATTCACGCATTCCGGATGATAAGCTTTAAGTCAATCCCTTTAAGCACCACAAATCAATTAACCATAGGGTCACTTTTGCAAATTTATGTGACAAGGAAGATGTCTCAGTTGCCTAAGCACATTACTTTAGTCAAAGAAAGGGGGAAGTGATGGAAATGAACCCAACTTCTATATCCAGTAATGCTGAATTCCATTGAGCTGTGTGCGGCAAGTTACCTTTTGCTGGAAAAAAACACTAAAATAACTCCAAATAATTGCAATTAAGTTCATCAGCCACATACAATAGGAAAATGTTATGTTCTTATTTTTAAATAATGAAGACAAAGATAAATTTTGCTCAAGTTGTCAAAACATATTATTAGTAACAATATAACTCAGACACAGATTGATTCCATAGTATCTGCATAAGATCAACAGTTATGACTATCCATGACATAAAACCAATTTAGCTAATTCTCAAGAAGCACTTGTAGAAACATATATATTAAAAGAACCCTAACTTTTCGCGTAAGTTGAAATCATCTCAAAGTTTTTGACCCATTCAACTTCTCCATAAACATCTACAAGTTTATACGAACCTTTTCGTAAGTGAAGAAACGCAACTTATTTTAACTTTGAAGCTCGCACTAGCAAAAAGGTTACTATCTCGGAGCCTTTTTAAGTGTTGTTTAAAGTTGTTTTACACAAAACAAGAAAGTCAACAAATTTTGTTGTTTTTTGATGAAATTAATTGTCTTTTTTCTATGATACCCTTGATTGTTCATTATCATATTGCACATACTTCTCTTTTTGCAATAAGTAGAGAAGAGTATAATTGACAAAATAATAGTTAATTGGCATTGAAATTTGAAAACAACAAATAAATTAGAACACAATTCTTCTAATAAAAGTAACAGTTAAAATGGAATGTATGATACAAACTCTACCATAGACTTCAACAACAACAAAAGGTTTTCTTTGGTTAGGCGAGGTCAGCTACGTTTTACGCATATCAAAGTATGTCGTTATATTCTTCAATTGATTAAATCATTTTGTATTTTATAAGATTTCACATGTATGATACAATCATTACAACTTAGTACACACAATGGTTGCATTAGGCCAAATCAACTTGTACAACTGAAAACTTACCTTAGCTATTAATCTTCAATTTGAGAGATGGCATCAGACAAATATAAGATAGAGGTGCATACTTAACTTAAAATTTTGAGAATTCCTCTCAAATTTAAGATGGAGGTGTATACTTACTATTTTTTTCAAAGAGTTCATGAAAAAATCATCTTGTATTTTATCATAACTGAGTCTTGAATATCTTGACTTCTAAAATAAGATAATAGAGCAATATTTACACACTAAAATTGCAATATAAGACCAGAATAAAAAATATAGAATGATCACTTTATTGCTTGCTTTTACTCCATTCAGAACCGCACTTGCAGTTATAGCTGATATTGAAAAAAAACTTTTTCACACATTTACTCCTGGCCTAAAAAGTGTGCATGGTAAACAAATCAACCTTGATAGTTGTGATTCTTTCGAGAAAAAAACTCGGCACCTTTTATTGTTCCTTAGTTTCTATCCCTAGCGTGCTCTGTTGAACAAAGCTTCTCTATATATAAGGATATGCTATTATGTGAAACTAATGCAGCCATGTCTCAGCTCATAAAACCAACACAAACAATTATAATAAAAAAAATAAATAAATAAATAAATAAATAAAACCTTGAATTACTGATCACCAGAGAATTTTATCTCATCAAGCTGAAGTAAGCTACAAACAACAGATTGCAGATCATACCATTATTTAATTTATTAGAGAATATTAAGCAAGCTGGTGTATCGATTTGTAAAAAAAAAAATTACTAGGGATGGAACTACTTTTACAAAATACAGTTTCATTAGATTTGAATCTATCCTCGTGCCTACTAATAACCAAAAGGGAACATTGAATTATACTAAAACATAGTACAGTCACATTCTCATATTCAACCTTCGCAAACAATTTTGTATACACTTCTGTCTTAATTAAATTTGAGAGATAGCACAAATCCCAATAATTTTACACTCCATGGCACTTATCCCTTCCACTCAATACACTGAGAATATCTGATATTGTCCAAATACCAAGCAACACAGTCCAACAATAACAGGTAGGCTAATCCCTCATATCTAACCTCTGGTTAAAAAAGTTAGCATTAAGTAGTGAACACATTTATAAGTAGATACTTACAGTTCAACTCTCGTGCTTTAACCAAGTAGATACATAACACCAGGAATATAACTATGTCATAAGTGGTAAGAGCTAGCATAGAGACAACCCAAACACAACAGTAAGAAAAAGTTGACTGTTGCCAAGATGCTAGGGTCGTCAAGACAAAATATATCAAACTATCCATCCATGTTTTACATTTTGAATAAAAACATATAAAAATTGTATATCAATTAGCTTGCATTTTTAAGGCATCATCCATCATATTTTTGGGTCATCAAGACATTCAGATTTCATTTCACTTATCAAACCAAACTTGTATTCCTAACATTATGAATAAGGAGATCATAATGCATTTCCCCTCTAGGGTCATTGAGGCATCCATCACTTACAAAATCTATAGAACAAAGTATATCCACTGCTTTCTGCTTTTGGGACATATACCCCTTTTTATGAAAACAGATTTCATCTTGCAATGATTCGGTCTTTCAGGTTTTGTATAACCTGTTAAATTTTGATTTACAAAATGGATGGTTCTCTGGTTTTTGAAGCAGAAGATTTAAGGACTTGAATATATCAAGAACGATAAAATGGGTAGCCCGATATTTTCCTAATAGGTATATAAAAAAAACCAGACAGATAAATTTGTTAGAATGAAAATTCTAAAATCGTGCAAAACTCAATTTAAAAATCATTTTGAAATATTTGAATGTTCTTGAAATAATCATGAATGAGAAAAAGAGCATAGAAAATGTTTCCTCAATCAAGGTTGTTTTCTTAAGCAGAAGATTGAATGTTTTGTGATAGAAAATGTTTCCTCAATCAAGGTTCTTTTCTCAAGCAGACGATTGAATGTTTCGGGACAGAACACGTTTTTCTCAAGAAGACTGAACGTTATTGAATTATCACCGAATGAAAAAAAGAACAAGACAAACAAACCAAACGACATGTCAACATAGCAGTGTAAGCTAGAAGTGTAATGTTAACGCAAAAAGAATTAATATCCGCAGTTCATAAAACATGTCGTAATGGGCTTTTGTTTTAGTGACTCGGCCCACTCCCGAGTTATTATAAACTTAGCCCTTGGTAACAGTTGATGGATATATATTTATATTACAAAAATTGTTTTTAAAAAAATAAATGTTAAATAAATTAAAATGTTTTTTATTCTCATTATTAGTAAGAGACTATCAAACTTTTACTTTTATTTGTATTATTTGATAAAATTATTTTATATTAGATGGATGTGAAAAGTGTTTTTTAAATGAAGAAGTGTATTTGGCTTTGAAGATAATGAATTTCTATTTTATTTTTTCAAGGTTTAAATAGGTCTTTGATCACTACAAATATATTATTTTTTATTTTAATCTCTGTAAAGTTTTTTATCTATATTTAGTGACTGTAAAATCAGAAACGACTTTAATCCCTAACTTTAAATCAATATTACAAAAAAAGAGCATCGGGTGGTCCAATAAGTACGCACACACACATCATCTTTTATAATATACTATAAATTAAAATCTTCTATATTATTAATTAATAAATTTATTAATGATCATTTAATAATTAGTGTGTTAAAATTAAAATAAAAAACATCACATAGGTGTAAAGTGTGTTAAAATGATGGCCATAATGCAAGAACTCGTAAAGTGGCAAAAGATGTCAAGGCTGCACAAAATACTACATAGCAACAACCCATGAAAGGAAGCCAAACTTCAGCACAAAAAAGAAAAGTAAATCATATACTAATTTATTTACATTTTAATATTTTAATATTTTGTATTTATTTACATATTATAAATAATTTTGTATTAGGGAGGCCTAAGGGAAAGTCAAAAAATTGAGTGTGTGTTGATCAAGATGTGCTGGTAAGCGAAGATGATCTTGTGATAGAAGTACCTATCACAAAAGAAGCACATGTAATTGAAGATAGACATTTAGATGAAGATCTATCTTAAGCTATAGACCCATATATGATGGCTTTAGTTTCGTTTGAAGATGAAGAAATTTCATTCAATATACCAACATAACTTGTTGCTACTGCAACTGTCTATGCTCATGGCCTTACACCTGCCCCTGCTCGTTGTTAGAACAAGTTGTATAATTGAGAGGAATTGAAATTGAGAAGAAAGGATAATAAAACCAGAATGTTCTGAAAATGGACAATGATCAATTGCATCTGAAGAATGTTCACTGTTTTACAAGTTTATAACAGTTTGAGCACTAATTGTCAAAACATAATTATAACCTTCTTAATTGCTTCTAATTGTATTCTAACATTCATAACTAACTACCAATCACTTTTAATTACATTTAATATGTCCCCCAATTCAAAGTAATTCAATTGACATTAATCCAATATTGTTCCTCAATCTAAGATTGTTTTTCATCTATTGGAACTTCACTCTCTTCAGTCAGACTAAACAGAATTTCATTTGCATTAGTAGAACCAGATTCTGTACAGGATAAACTCCCTTTCACTTCAAAGATATTTAGCACTTCAGCTTGCCCAGCTACCTTGATACTAACACGAGCTGTTATCTGGCTAAGAGAAATAGGTTAACTTTTGACTAATCCAACCATGTGTGCACCGCAAGCCTGTGCAACATTATCAATGTCAAATAAGTCATTTGTATGTTGGGATACACCACTCACTTCTTCGAACACATCATTATTCTTGGTCAGTCCCGTATCCTCAGTCTTGACTAAATTCATCTTTGACAAACTCTTCCCCAACAATCTCATGGACCTCTTGGTGCTATATGTTTTTTTCTTACATAATTTTCTATGCAGCAGAAAATATTCTTCAACTCTTATACTATCACCAGTATATTTTTCCAACTCTTCTGCTTTGTTCTTCAACACCGAAGCCTTAGTCTCAGCATCTACGAGCTTACGGAGAACCTGTGTTGATTTTCAGACAGTTTCTCTTGTTCTTCCAATAATGCAAGTTGTATACTTTCCCCAACTTTCAAGTTATGGACCACCTTTGTGATGACCAGGTATTCAATCCCAGCTTCAATCTTTTGCTTAAAAAGCTCCTCAACCTCATAATCTACTTCTCTACGTTTTTCTTCCGATAAACCGACCATGTTTGCATATTCTTCCTTAGGAAACTTGCCAATACTCAAGGTTGTTTCAAGTTCAACAATCCTCGAATCCTTCATCGCAAGTACGCCTTGTAACTCTTCCTTTTTTTTTTTTTTTTGCGAGTAAAAACTGTATAGGTCATTCTCTGGCTACTTGGCACACCATCAAGAGTGACTGAAACATTAACATCTTTGTTCTCTTGCTCAACATCTCCTACAACAACTCCTACTCTTGCTACACGATTGATTGTTTTCATTTGAATTGTAGTTCAACAAGTCATACAATATTGAATAGTTGGGGTACCAACATTACCTTCCCTTGGATTCAAAATCTCATCCAATCCTTCAACCTCCATCATTATTGAAGATCTGATTTGCAGTGCTGTTTTGAAGGTTCGTTTAATGGACAGTGGTGTCTTCAATACAAGCATTTTTGCATTATCAAACATCTTTATTTATCCATGCTCCATCTTCATTGAATATCCCTTTTCAAGCAGTTGTTCAAGACTTAGCAGATTGTTCTTCATTCTTGACACATACAGCACATTATTTATGAAAGATTGAATTTCGTCTCTCCTTTGAATCACCACCTTTCCACACAATCAATATCGGTTGAATCCTAATTTTTTATCAAACGAACATTAAAAAATACAATCAATAACAACTTATAATTTTTTATCATGCGAATATAAAAAAACACAATCAATAACAATTTGTAAAAAAAAAATTACGTACTTACATCAATTGATCAACTGTTATAATGTTCAACATATGTAACATGACATAGTAATCACACTCATACATTTGTCATGTTTAACAAATCATCATGTCATATCCGTTTTATATAACTATGACAAACAATATAACAAATAAGATGATTTGTTATTTTTTCAAAATATAACATGTTTCCATTTAAACATTAACACATGGACAATAAATCCTTCCTTCATTGTTAGGAAGTTTTTTTTAAAGCAGATTGTAAAAATTTATCCACACATGTACACTTCACTCAAACAATTAGCATTGATCCAATTACGTTCATAACTACTTTTGTTAAAAGTAAATAACTGTAAATATTAAGGTAAAATAAAACTAAAATTAGTTTATTATCCTTTACTTTTTTGTTTATTGTTCTATGTATTCATCTTAACTAAGAGTAATCTAATAATAGTGTTGTGTTGTTTTCTTCCTTATTGTTATTATTTTGATTATTGTTTTGCTCCCTATTATATAAAATAGAACCCGTAAAATATGTAATTTAAAAATCTCTTGTATCCATTCAAAACACTTCAAAAAAAATCTTATAAAGCATATTATTATTTTTTGAAAATTATAAATATAAAGAGAAATATTGTAACATATACTTCACAAGACAAAATTTAGCAGGAAAAAAAATATATATATAAAAATAATGAGTTCACCTCTAGTGTCCAAACAAAAGAAAACAAAATGTTAAAAAGTCGTTAAAAAAAAGTTTGACATGTTAATTTTTATTTTTATTTTCGTTCTGATAATATATAGCTCTCTCTCAAATAAGATTATTATCTGAAAGTGAAACTATATATACCAGAGAACTTGAGAACCAAACGTGGCAATGAAACCAGTAAGCGAGTAAAACACAGAGCAAAAGAGGTATATAATTTTTTTTTATCTCTCTCTTACATCGGTTGATAAAACAACGTATTAAACCTCATATATTTATCAAATTAACACAGCCATATTTTGTTAACTCGTTTACATAAGATTTAAACATAGTTCTATCTCACTTGCTAAATCTGGTTGCATTTAATAATCTATATTAGATAGACTGTATATAAATTATATGCAAAAATCAAATCAAAATCGTTTATTTTTAATTAATTCTGATTTGTATTCTCTTTAAAAATCAAATCAATTTGACTTATTACACTTAAAAGTATTAAATAATTTTAAATTTTAATCAGATAAAAATTTATTAATAAACTTAACATATTACAAATTCGAATTAATCCATTGAGTCCACATTAATCATACACGCCAATATATCTTATTATTATTATTATTATTATTATCTAATAAGAAAACAAATTTTATAAAAATATACAGTAAAAAACAATATTGGAATAATAGAAAAATAATGAATAAAAGAAAAATAATATTATAATGTTCTTATTAAATTTTTAGTTAATTAAATAGTTTATATTTATGTGAAATGTTAAATCTCATTATACTCTAAATTTGAAGTATAATTTAACAAATAAAACATTGTCACAAAGTTACTAATATGTTTTGATGTAGAATGTTTATTCCCACGTATTATCTTATTACTTTTTAAATTTTTATTTGGATATTAATATATTTTCATGTAAAATATGTTATTTGAATCGTCAAATATATTAATAATTGAATGAAAATAAATTCAAAAGATGATTGAATATAATGATTTATTTAAAAATCAATAATGATGTTTAGGATTATATATATATATATATATATATATATATATATATATAGTTTAATTGCAATTTTAATCTTTTATTCGTTTTTAAACTAAAAATTAACATATTTTATATTTTCATTAAAATGTTAATATTTGAAATTTTAATATTTTGATTTTATTTGTAAAGTTGTATAAGTAAGGATAAGTTGATGTGTTAAGTGTTGGTATAGAGTGACACATAACATTGTATTTGGTGAGAATGATTTTTAGATATATGTTTTTATTTATAACTCTCTTGATAATTTTTCTCGTCTATTTTTATAAGATTAAGTTATTCATAATTTCATATACTAATAGTTATTTTTCACATTTATCTACAATTAACAATAAATATTGTAATATATTTTAAATATAAAAATAAATATTACCTACGATAAGAAGAATCTAGACTACCACAATATTATAAATTCAAATTTGAATATTAATAGATATTCAAATTTGAATATCTATTAATAGAAGAAGAAAAAAAACTATAATAGAAACATTAATTGAGTCTCTCTTTGTGCATAAACTTATAAAAACAATGCTAATTTATAATAAATGTAATGCTAATACTCACTTTTGTAATTCCAATATTCCTTGACTTTTCATCATATATGATCTTTCGCTTTTTCGAAGGGTCGAATAACTTGTTACTATTGCAGTACTCAATGATAATTGAAGCAACATCGTGTTCGGAAAGTTCTTTGGTTATGTCTCTACTAATATCTTAAAGAAAATCAATGAGACTTCTTGAAACCCATCCTACAAAATCCTTTCAATATTGCTACCAACACTCCCTAAATTACTACCCATACCCCTCAAATATTTAAAAAAATCAAAATGCCTAAATTATCGTTCCCTCTATTTCATCTTCTTCATAACTCATCTTCTTTATTTCATCTTCTCATAACACATTTTCTTCCTCTTCATTCTATATTCAACACATTGTTCATCTTCTTCATATTCATAGTCAATCATCATATTCTTCAACCATCTTCATCAATCATCAATCATCATCAAGTGTATGAAGTTTACGTAATGAGTGTTAATAACAAGGCAATATTGTTCGTAGGATTCGCAATGAGAAGGAGAATGAAGAGGAGTATGAAGTTTACGTAATGAGGGTTAGTAACAAGGCAATATTGTTCGTAGGATTCACAATGAGAAGGAGAATGAAGAGGAGGAGGAAACAAGCGTATGAAGTTTACGTAATGAAGAGGAAACTGAAGCGGTTTAGGGTTTAGGGATAGTATTTGAATGAGAGTTGATATGGATAGTAACAAAATTGGAGATGGTTCGCAATGAAGATGGGTGGCAATATGGTTCGTATGACAGTATGGTTCGCAATGAGAAGGACAATAAGGAGGAGGAGGACTCTGAAGCGTAGTGAAGTTTACGAAATGAAGAGGAAACTGAAGCGGTTTACTGTTATATATAAAACCCTATTACAACGTTCATTGAAAGAGCGATATAAAATACCTCCTTAACTTAGTTTTTAAAAGCATATTACAGCGCTCTTTGAAAGAGCAAAGAGTGTTACAAAAGACCTACTTAACTTATTTTTAAAAAGCATATTACAGCGCTCTTTGAAAAAACGCTGTAAAAGATCTCTTTAAATTATTTTTTAAAAGCTTATTACAGCGCTCTTTGAAAGAGCGATGTAAAAGACATTCTTAACTTATTTTTTAAAAGCCTATCACAACGACTCTTTGAAATAATGTTGTAAAAGACCTCCTTAATTTATTTTTTAAAAGCATATTACATCGCTCTTTGAAAGAGCGCTGTAAAAGACATCCTTAACTTATTTTTGAAAAGCCTATTACAGCGCTCTTTGGAATAGCGCTGTAAAAGACCTCCTTAACTTATTTTCTAAAAGCCTATTACAGCGCTTTAAAATACCTCTTAACTTAGTATAAAACAAAGTTTTGTGACCTCCTTATTTTTTTAAAGGCTTTTATAGCGCTTATTGACAAAAGCGTTGTAAAAGACCTCCTTATTTTATGTTCCAAACCGTCATCCATATCCTCAAAATCAGGTTCCAAACCTTCATACATTTCATCATTGTTGTCTCATAAAGGAAAACAAAATTTATTTACATCGAGAACAAAATTTATTTCGTAAATTGTTAAAAATAAATGAACAGAAACTACAATTAAACCATTGTTAATCTTGCCTAATAATAATGATGCTTCTACTACGAAATTTTCTCAACCCTTCCAATTTATCATAACTATTTTTAGCAACTCTCAATTTTATTCTCGTTGAATTATGAGTTTAATTGAAAATTAAACAACGATTAATCTTTACAAAATACTCTAAAAATAATAAACTATTTTTTATTATTTAGAAAAACAATATTATTTATTTATAATAAAATTATTTTAGCAGTAAAAAAATATAATCATTTAAAACAATAATGTTACAATAATTGTAAAATTACGAATCTTAAGTTACTCTTATCTAAATGGAAAAACGACACTTCATATGGTTCGACCATAATCGTGTATAGTTCGACCTACAATTCTATGGAAGTACAAAAATAATAATTTAATGGTATTAGGACAATCTTAACCTTAACATGCAAAGGGCGAAGATAAATCGGTTTATAATTATATTACCCTTGAATCATCTTATATCAACTTTTTTTTTATATTTTGCTTGTAAATATATTTTTAACCTCAATACATAAGGTGTTAAATTTTGAGACATGGGTAGAAAAGGTTTTTCTATAGTACTGTTTTATATATATATATATCAAAACAAATCGCCTATTAAGTAGTTCAGATGTTTTGTTCTCTTTAAAAGTTAAATGTCACCTTATCAATCAAAATTATTGAATAATTTTTTTTATAATTTTAATATTAAAATTTGTTAATTAATTTACCATGTTACAAATTCAAATCAAGCTATCCGAGTCAACATACAGACCAATACATGCTATTACTATGTACTAAGAAAACTAATTTGATTAAAAAATATACAATAAAAAATAATATCGAAAGCATGGAAAAGAAAATAAATGAAAAGAAAAATAACATAAGAATGTTCTTATTATATTTTTGCTCAAATTTTTTGTTAATTAAATCATTTACATTTATGTCAAATGTTAAATCTTTTTATTATCTAAATTTAAAGTGTAATTTAACTAATAATGTATTGTCACAAAGTTACAATGTTTCCCGTCAGGTTTCTTTCTTTCTTGAATTTATATTTTTGAAGAAAATTATCCTATTTATGATTGATAAACTTTATTTAGTAATTTAGTTATGTAATCATTAAAAATTGTTGTATTTAGTTATTATTATAAATATTTGCTTTAGATAACACTATTTTGAATTTCCAAATGTACTCATAACTTAATACTAATACTTATTTTTTTAAATATATTTTATTTATAGAGAGAGAAGTGAAAAACAATATTAATTTGTAACAAATTTAGTCCATAACTAAAGTATTCTACCGTGCACTCGAGAGCTAAACCTGTCATCCTCTCAATCAATATCAAAAGGCAATTTTTATTCTTCTATAAAACTTTTAATTTTTTTACCACTAATTTTTTCACAACTCTTTCGAAACTTTAAGGAATTCTCCGTAACTTGTAAATATTTCTAAATTTTTTAAATAAAAAAAAAGTAAATGGAGCGGATTTTTTATCAATATATCTCATTTTCCAAAATTTTGAACCAAAATACCTCCTTTTGTAATTTATATACCAAAATGTCCTACTTTTTTGGACTACTCTTGTAGATCAGTGGTTGGGGGTGCGACCAGCTAAATGAACATTTTTTTCCCCTAGTAGGAGGTCGCTGGCCGGGGGATGCGACCTCCCAAAGTGTTTTCAATTTTTTTTAATTCTTTTTCAGTTTTATGTAATTGTTAATATTTTAATAAATAATAAAATTAATAAATAATTATATTAAATATACATTAATAAATAATAATAATAAAAATACATAAATAAATAATAATAATAAAATACATTAATAATATAATAATAAATAAAATATATAATTATTATTAATTTTATTATTGTTATTATTATTAAAAATTGTTATAATTAAAAAAATTAAATTAAAAATAGTAAATTATACTATAAATTTAAAGAAAAATACATTAATAAAAAAATTACACTAATAACATGAAACAAAATACATTAAATTAACGGAAAAAAATACATCTTATGATGTCCATCTAAATGACCTCTAACTCCACATATAGGATTTCGTCGAACTCGTACAACCCTCTGAACGAGTAGTTGAGGTTCTTCCGGTTATATAAATTTACCATTTTAAAAAATTCGATT
>PGTU02012557.1:0-35584 GCA_002896215.2 Cicer echinospermum | reverse complement strand
TTAAAAATAGAGGAATCAAAATTACGAATTAGTTAAAATAGGGGGACCAAAATTGCTAAATTAAAAATAGAGGGACTAAAATTGTGAAATTCAAAATAAAGAGACCAAAATTAAGAATCAGTTAATGAGAGATGAAAAAGATGAGTAAAAATTTGATTTAATTTATTTTATATAAATTTGAAGAATATTAAACACTGCGTTATGAATTTGTGATTGGTTTTAAAAAATACCATGGCTTCAAATGGAAAGGGCGAAAAAAACTAAATTGTTACATGTAAATGTAGCAATAAATAAATAAAAAAAATACCATTCGGCTTTATGTAAGACAACCGTTGCGCGTTAGAAAAAAATGTTAAAGAAAACGAGAAAAAGAAAAGTATGTAAGAAAATAACAATAGAAGTTTTGCTCTATAAAAAAATAATGTATGTTTGACTTTCAGTAGACATAAGGCGAAGGCCCGAAGGATTTAAACCCCTTCAATCATCATTCAGAATTAGCCACGAAGAGCACAATAAGATCTACCAATTTGGTCTTGAAGCCGTGTATAAACCTCTGGTTACTTAAACGATTGACGGTAATTTAAACCTATTTATCGATTCTTTTTGATGTACTCTCTCTTGGTTGAGCATTAAACATGACAAACTGTGTTGATAGATAAAAATATGTTGGGTTGGAGAACAATGTCAATTAGAGAGAAAAACTGGTGAATTGTATGAGGTAGGATCAAAAAACAAAACCTATTCGGTTTTAAATGGTTTGAAGCAATTATTTGAGCGCTAAAACATCATTTACATGAAAATTTGTTGCTAGAAAATAAAACATTATTTCACGTGGCAATCATTTCAACAACATTAAATAACATATAGATAAACTAACAACTTTGGAGTAAAGGAATCAAACTGAATCACATTGGCAAGCTTTGAAGTTTTAGTAAAGTACTTGTCAATTTGTCAAATCAAGCATGTGGTGTCTCTTTGAGGCTATAAAAGGACAGTGTTGAGCTTGCATGCCATCAATATTGTCCATAGTTTCATATGCGGATGGTTGAATCATGTAAAGTTCTTCAGAAAGGTTGTTGTTGAGAAATGCATTGTTAACGTCAAGTTGTTGAAACTTCCAACTTCGAAAAAAATACAAGCTTAAAACAATTTTTACATTGACAGGTTTAATGACATGGGAAATGGTCCTTGTACAATCGTCACAAGACTTTTGATGAAACCCCTTAGCACCTAGGTGTGTTTTATAGCTGTAAAGTAAGCCATTAGGGGTTCTCTTTGGTGTGAAAAATCCGCCTACAATCAATGGAAGTTATGTGGACTGAAAATTGACCATCCAAATGTCACCTGTAACACCCCGTTTTTCTAAGCGAGGGTGTATTTTTTTTTTCAAAGAATTAAAATAAAACAAAGAATTAAATAAGGTAAAATACATTTGGATAAATATTTAAGTCGTAACACAACGACGATTAAGTCAACAGAATTTACAAGAAGCGAAACAGTTTTTGAAATACGAATCCAAAGTATTTACCCGTCAAAAGTTGGTACATGTAACCCATCGAAAATAACATGTCAAGCTGACAATATTAGTATAGGTACAGTCTTCCATTTTAAAATAAATACAATACAAAATAAAGACATATGATCCCTCTATGTCAACCTAATCTTATCATTTTACAAGACAACTAAACACCCTGAGTGATCTCCACGTGCCCCGTGAGATCCTCCTAACATAGCTGCAGTCAAGCGTTCCCATCTCCATTCCCGTCCGTAGGGTACGAACCGGTAGGATCGTCCTGACTCTCATCTGAGGGCAAAGCCCAGATTTCCACAATAATTGTAAAGGGTCACCAACCGAAATTAACAGATAACACATAACATTTAAGTTTTAAATGCACAAAATAACCTTTCAACTAAGCATGCACCTTAAAAGGATTTTCCATATGCTAAAAGTTCATATAATGCTTGCCAATTAACAATGAACTCAAAATGAAGTTCTCAAACCATCAAGTAATACATAACTGACCAAAGCATTGATAAATCAATTGAGCAATCGATTATCTAACTCAAAATAAGGACTTTTGCTGAGCCAATCGATTGCCAAATCGATTTGGTCAGTTCTGCTGAGTTTTTGCATGACCAAATCGATTTCTAAGTCGATTTTGTCAGTTCTGATGAGTCCCTGTGTTGGCCAAATCGATTTCCAATTGATTTTGGCAGTTTTTGCTGAAGTTCTTGCCTCTCTGCCAATGCGATTGGGAAGTCATCCCAATCGATTGGGAAGTCGATTTTCCCTGATCTTTTTTCAAAAAATTCATGCATTTTACTCAAGTCATTCCCTAATCAAATTTCATATCTTAACCCTTAGCAAGTACTACGCGATTACCACGCAATTTGGGATCTCGATAACCATCATACTCACACACAATAATCAACACATAACACTTAGCATTTTCAACACAATACACGATAAATCAAAAATTCAAATCAAATACGACTCGCGTGCCAAGCACCCTAATGCAAATGCGTATATGCCAAAATGCATGGACTCGGAATTCCAAACCAAAACCCTCCTTGAAGGGCCGTAAATCATAATTGTACCGCCTATCGCAGGCCAAAGTACCAATTACCGAGGTGCCCCTATCACGGGGATGCACGATTTACTAAAAAAAGCGTAAACCATAAATGTACTGCCTATCACGGGCCCGTATCGTTTACCGAGGTGCCACCTTTCACACGGTCTGCACGGTTTACTAAAAAGAAATGTAAATTGTAAACGTACCGCCTATCACAGGCCAAAGTACTATCTACCAAGGTGCCACCTATCACGGGTCTGCACAATTTACCCAAAAACGAAAACCATCAAACGTACTGCCTATTCACGGGCCCGTATCGTTTATCGAGGTGCCACCTATCACGGGTCTGCACGGTTTTCAAACACGTAAATCATAAATGTACCGCCTATCACAGGCCAAAGTACTATTTATCAAGGTGCCACTTTATCACGGGTCTGCACGATTTACAAAAAGGATGAAAATGCATGAACATATACCGACTTCATTCACAACAGACGTTAAGCAAATGCAGATATTAAAAGATTCCCCATTTTTAATACCCATTTGTACTTAAACGACTTTCACCACAAACATTAAGTAACCAAGACATTAAGAGATTCCCCATTCTTAACGCCTAGTTAACTTAAACGATTTTCAAACAACATTAAGTAAAATAAGTCATTAGAGATTCCCCATTCTTAATACTGATTTATCTTAATGATTTTTCAAAATAAAACGTTAAGCAAACAGACATATCAAGAGATTCCCATTCTTAATATACTTTTGACTTAAACGATTTTCACACAAAATATTGCAGTAAACAGACATTAAGAGATTCCCCATTCTTAATACTCATTTGCTGAAACGATTTTCCAAAAACGATAGTTAAGTAACCGAGACATTAAGAGATTCCCCATTCTCAACGCCCAGTTAACTTAAACATTTTCCTCAAACGCACATTAAGTAAACTGAGGTATTAAAAAGATTTCCCATTTTTAATACTCGTTTAAACTCTAATGGTTTTCAAATTCCACAGAAACAAACTCAAACATACTCTGACATTCAAACCATAATTCACAACAACCACACAATATTAACAAACATCAAGTAGGAACACGCCAAATTACGACGAACACAAATCAACACAACATAACACAGATACCTCAAATATTCATTTACTCATAATCATACACAAAGACTTCAAATTCATTTACCACGAAACATTCATCAATATAAACAAACCTAACTCTAAGGTTTTACCCATAACGCATTAGTTTCGTTTTTCCCCAAATCGATACCTTAACCCCTAACAATTCCTTCCCACACAACCACAGATAAGTCCCTAATGCAACTAGAAGTTTGGAAGGAGCCCTTACCTCAACGTTAGCTTTAACGTGCGTTTACCGGTACCGCGAGTAATTCCGGTAAAATCTCCGCTCGCAACGCCGCTTCCAAATTAGTTCACTAGCACGTAGCGTGGTGGTGAGCAACTTTCCTTCTATCTCTTCGAGAAATGAGGTTTGGATCTAGAAGAAACGGAGGGGTTTGTGTTTGGATCTCAAAAACCGTTTTTCTTCGTTTTCGAATCAAAGAGGAAGAGTGGAGTTGCGAAAACCTTGATCTAACTCTCCCCAACCTTGGGTTACTAGTTTTGAAGAAAAGAAAAGCGACGAAAATGAAAATGGAAGAACGGAGAGAAATTTGGCCGGGGATGAGGAAGAAGACGATGGAATTTTCAACTTTCCTTCCTTTCTTTTTCTTTTCCTTTCTTTTTCCTTTCTTCTTTCCTTCTTCCTTTTATACTATTTTCTTTTCCTTTTCCTTCCTTCTAGTTTTCCTTTCTTTTCCCTCCAACCAAACATATATAGATATATATAAATATAACTTAACAAATATCTCAAATCTAGATATTTGTTAAATTACCGTTTCACCTGGAACGCATTAAATTCTCCGTAAAGGATTCATCGCAGTTAAATTCAATTTATTTTATCGACGAGAAATTTTAATTGGCATCAAAAATATCTTTTTGATTATAAAACTCCAAAATATTATTAACTTTGGCTTAAAAGCTCCGAGCCAAAATCCAAAATACACCAAAAATACATAAATGGTACTTTAAAATACGGGTCTTACACTGATGCGCTAACTTGGCTTTCTGACAAGTCAAACATGAAGCCACATATTCTGCTACCTGTTTCATAATTCCCGACCACCAAAACCTTTGCTTAAGGTCTTTATACATTTTGATGCTACCAGGGTGGACACTCAACTTGCTTTTATAGACCTCATCCAGATAGTCTTCCTCATTTATGTATTGTTGGGTATACAAACACGTCCATTACATCTCAAAATACGTTTGAGCCCACCTCAAATTCAAGAGCCTTGTCGACCTCGATCAACTTCCTTTTCTCTTGAGTCAATGCATCTGTAACTTGGAGAACTTTAATCTCATTCATCAATTCACTATCTATAATGATCATTCCATATTGCTCTTTCCGCAATGAGGAATCCAAATTAAGATTCAAGTCACAAAACTTCTCTAAAACTCCAACCCCATCACTGTTACAAACGAGAGATGAACTCGCTTTTTTCTTAGGGCATCAGCCACCACGTTGGCCTTCCCTGGATGGTAATGCAACGTGAACTCCTAATCTTTAATGAACTCCATCCAACTCCTTTGTTTAATGTTAAGTTCTTTTTGATCACACAAGTATTTCAAAACTCATATGGTCGCTAAATACATAAAAACTACACCCATATGGATAATGTCTCTAAATTTTCAATGCGAAGACAATTGCAGCAAACTCCAAACTCATGAGTGGGATAATTCTTTTCATGCACCTTCAATTTCCTTGAGGCATAGGCCACTACTCGTTTGTTTTGTATCAGCACACAACCAGACCCTGATAGGAAGCATCACAATAAACTTCATAAGGCTCTTCTGATTGGGGCAACAATAACACTGGGAACGTAGTTGGCTTCTCCTTCATCAGTTGGAAGCTTTTCACACACACCTCAGTAGATGCATAAATCTATTTCTTCTTCGTAAGGTGTGTTAATGGAGCAGCAATCTTGGCAAATCCCTCAATAAATCTCCTATAGTAATCGACCGAACCCATAAAACTTCTAATCTCAGTGACAATTTGCAGTTGTTTCCATGCCATCACAACTTCTACCTTGAATGGGTCGACAACAATCCATTCCTAAGAAATTACATGTCCCAAGAACTTCACTTCTTCCAACCAAAATTCACATTTTCCTAGATTGACATATAGCTGTTGCTCCTTCAGTACTTGTAGAGCTTGACACAAATGTTCCTCATGTTCTTCTCCACTCTTGGAATAGATCAAGATGTCATCAATAAAGATCACCACGAACTTGTCTGAGAATGGACATAAGATACCGTTCATATAATCCATGAAGATAGCTGGTGCATTGGTCACTCCAAAGGGCATCACCAAGTACTCATAGTGCCCATAACACGTTCTAAAGGCCGTCTTGGATATATCCTCTTCTTTCACTCGAATTTGATGGTACCCTGACTTTAGATCAATCTTAAAAAACACCTATGCCCCTTTGAGTTGGTCCATTAAATCATCAATGAGGAGTAAGGGGTATTTGTTTTTTATTGTGACCTTGTTGAGCTGTCGATAATCGACGCACAATCTCGACATTCCATCCTTCTTCTTGACCAATAATACGGGGGCTCCTCATGGTGACACACTAGGCCAAATGAATTTCTTAGACAAAAGGTCTTCCAATTGGTTCTTTAGTTCAGATAGCTCTAAGGGGGCCATTCTGTAAGGAGCGATAGAATGGGTCCAGTACTTGGAATAACATCGATAGAAAATTCGACGTCGCGGATAGGGGGTAGTCCTGGTACATCAGGTGGGAAAACTTTAGAGAAATCTTTCACCACTGAGATCTCATCGACAACAACCTTTGGAGTCATATTGATGGGTTGAGAAACACATGTTTTTGAACTCACCCCTTCAAAGAAAACTTCAATCTATTGACTAAAAGGAACTTCGAAATATCGGGATCAGGAAATATCACATTTCGTCGGGCGCACTCTAAAATGACATAGTGCAAGACAACTAGTCCATTCCCAAAATTACTCCAAGATGTTTCAAGGGAATAAAAATTAAATCAATCTTAAAAATCATTTTAAACACAGTCAATGGCCATTGCAAGCACGCCGAATTCGATTTACTGGTTCAACAGATGAGAAGGTAACCAGTAAATGAAACGGTAAGGTAGTGACATCTAGTTGGAGCAAATCCACCCAATCTAATGAAATGAACGAGTGTGTCGCTCCAGAATCATATATCACAACAAGTATGTTTCTAGCAATTAAACACTCACCCTAAATAAGTTCTGAGGAAGATGGTGCTTCTTCTCCACTAATATGATAAACATGTCCTCGAGCAGTAGGGCGTACAACATCCTTTTTGTTGACAACCTCCTTATTATCAGAAGTGTCCTTCTCCCCAAAATCTTTTGCAAGATGGCCTGGTTTTTTACAAGCATAACATATCCTGGTTCTTTCGGGACACTCAGTTATCCTATGTCCCTCTTGTTCACAATGATAGCATCGAACAATACGCATTGTGTTATGTACTGGATTCTGAGGACTTTGATATCCCATGTTTTGGGGGCCTGGTCTATCTCTAGCAATCCCTTGTGGGTGGGCATAAGGCTTTTGCTGTTGAAACTGTCTGCCTCTATTTTTTGGGTCAACATTTCCCTGTTCAAAGGTAATATTTAGAGACATAACCCTATAATTAAATGATAAAGTTGTGGTTGATTTCTACCTGAGGTCTCGCCAATCCACCAATAGCACCTTTATTCGGGCGGCCCCATTTCATGATCTCCACTTTTTTGCATTTCTCCACCATCACTTGATACAGACGTATATCGAAGGGTCCCACAAACTCCTTAATCTCATACTTGAGTTCGCTCTCAAACCTCTCACACATGTACTCTTCATCCAATTGGTTACGGAAGTAGCGAAAATGTTTTGCTATGGATGTTGGTATCAGTGACCTCGCAATAACAGAAAATATATCAGTTTTCGTTACAAAATTAATCTGTATCAAGTGCACAGCGGAATTTTAAATTTTGAGGCATGCAAAGTTAGCAATATAAAAAATTAAAGAGAGAGGGTTAGAGAAGAAGACACAGAGATTTATCCTGGTTCGGTTGTTCAACGACAACCTACGTCCAGTCCTGAAAATCCAATCGGATTTCAGATTTTCTTCTCCTTCAATAGAAAGAATCAATTACAAAGATTTTCCAGTTTCCTCCCTGAAAACCTATCAATCTCTAATTATGTCTTTCCTATTGAATACCCTCTGATCCTTGTAGACACTCAGCAGCCTATCACAGAATCACAGTGCGACCCTTTCTTGTTGAGCCCTCTCAACCAAGAAAGTAGCCACCAGTTTTGAGCTGGCTTTTCTTGCGTTCTATTCCTTTCAAAGATTTATTACAGAATGAATAAAAGATGTAAAACAAAAGGGTCTTCAATCTTTATGAATGTTGCTCCTCACAAATCTGGATATTCATGGATTGTTCTTGAGCACATTATCATTTCTCTTAGATTGTCAACAAACTGTATTGGGATCTGTAATCACAATTATGAAGTTGTTAGTTTGTTGTTATGAACAGCTAAGAGCGTTATGAGAAATTATGAAAGTTATGAATTGTTATGAAAAAGTTATTAGAATAAAGATTGAAAGACATCTTATATAGTTTCTGAAAAACCAACTACGAAATCGATTTCCCAATCGATTTTGTAAAGTTATAAAAGATGCTAAATCGATTTGCCAATCGATTATCGCGAGTCTTGTTTTTCTTTAATCTTGAAACTATACAAGCTAATCGATTTACCAATCGATTCTTTAAAACAACACTTTTCAGAAGAACATGTCCAGACTTGCATAAATCGATTTCCTAATCGATTTCTGGGAAACTATTTCAATAAAAGTAATTTCAATCGATTACTCAATCGATTTGCCAAGTCTCAGAGTCGATGTATAAAAACACAGAGTCGATTTGGTCACAATCTCAGAGTTCACTGTGTTTTCAAAAAGTTTATTTCAATCGATTTGCCAATCGATTATTTTCAAAACAGTGGCTCAGGTTTTTGATGTCAATCGATGTGTCAATCGATTGGATTCAAAACAGTGACTCAATTTTAATGTCAATCGATTTGCCAATCGATTTAATTCAAAACAGTGACTCAGTTATTTGATGTCAATCGACTTGTCAATCGCTTTGATAGCATGTTCCTGAAAGGTTCTTACCTGGTGTTTAGTTCAATCGATTTCCCAATCGATTGCAACCAAACTTTATCAAAATTGAAAGTGTTAACAATAGATTGTCCAATCGATTGTATTTGTCACAGGTGGGGTCGTTTTTCAAAGGATACTTCGTTAATCGATTTTGCCAATCGATTTCCTCAGCACTAGAGTGCCACTGTGACTCATTCAATCAATTTACCAATCGATGTGTTACCATCAGGTTTGATTTGTGAAATGTTCAATCGATTTCCCAATCGATTACTCTCCAAATCAGAGGCTACTGACTTGTGCAGTTTTCATTTTTTAATTAAGCTAATCGATTGCCTATTCGATTTCACATTTACAAACACTTAAGATTTCCTTACACCCTTGTTATGAAATCGATTTCCCAATCGATTTACATAGTCAGAATTCAACTTTTGTTGATTTCTTGTGTTCCAAGCAATTTGATCCAAGTGTGTAGAATTTGATTATGGTTCCTGAAATCTTGCTCAATTCAAATATTAGATTTATCATGTATTGTATGAACATTGTTGAATTATTAATTATGTCAAAATTAGGAATCAAAGGATCAAAATCCAACAATGGACTCAAACTTTGTGGCATACTCTGATGCCGTGAGACTTCCTTGATATAGTCTCAAGAATTGGTCTTCTTTCTCAGCCCTAACACTCTTTGAAAATATTTGTCCAAAAAATTTCTCTTGAAGACTTCCCAAGCCACATATTCGTGGTTTCCTTCCATTATTTTTCTCTCCCCCGCCACTAGTATTCAGTTTCACCAACCAATAAGTAGGTGGCATATTCCACTTTCATTTCATTGGGACAATGTAGGATGTCAAATATCTTCTCAATCTCCTGCTGCCAGAGATCAGCCTTGTCAGGGTCATGCTCCCCTTTAAATTTTGGCGGATCTTGTCGACAGAATTTAGTCAGTCCTATCATAGCAATCGCTACTTCCTCCCTCTGGTCCTTTTGTGCATTAAGTTAAACCTGGTTTGCAGCCTGCTGAGCCTGTTGGGCCATTGCAGTGGCCATTGCATTCAAGGCTTGCATTAAATTTATAACATACAAACAAACAAACTTTAAATCATGATTAGTAAATTGGTAAAGTCACATTATTAAATTCATAGCATTTTTGAACCACGAGTATTAAATTCATAACATACAAACAATTATATAAATAAAATTCAAATCACATGTAATATATTGATAATGTCATTAAATCACAATATTAAATTGATAACAAAAAAAAATCAAATTCAAATCATGAGTAGTAAATTCGTAACGTCATAATATTAATGCATAAAAATTAAAACTATTTTTCAGTTGTAGGAATGTAAGGTATTTATTCAATCATAAATCTTAAGAAGGTTATACAATTAAGGATAGATAATAGGATTTTATGTACTTAATAAAAAAAAAAATAAAAAACCAAACAATTAACATAATTAAAAGCACATAATAGCAATTTAAAAAACCCAGTAAAATCCAATAATTAGATAAACAAACAATTAACACAAGCAACGTATAAGATATATGCGACATACACAAAACGTCCCACCCAAAAGTCCGAGAATCAATGCTTTGATACCATAATGTAACGCCCCAAATTTTTAATCCAAAATGTTATATAAAAAAATAAATTATTTCTTAGAAAAGTTTACGATTTTTTTTGAACGCTTAACATTTATTCATTTTAAATAATTAGTAACAACCACGCTATTTAATATCATTAAGAAAATATTTATTCAAAAAATTTAAAATGAAGTAAAGACAATTATTCTTAACGGAAAGAAACTATTTCCGTATTTCAAGAATTCTAGTACATTTTAAAAGTTTGTGACAAAAGATTCAAAAAGAACTTAGAAATATTGGACAATTATGTTATTGCAAAATCCTCTTGAAAAAAAAAACCCATGTTTGCCACACGTCAATACTTATTAACTAATCTTGAATCTCCTCGAACTTATTAGTATATAAAATGTTGTTATAAGGGTCAATTTTTTTCCCATCATCCACGTCAAACCAAAGCTAGATATATAGAAGTATAACACAAAACATATAAACGTAAAAACTTCCAATTTAAAAGAAAAAATGTGCAAACTGGTAAATCGTATATCAAAACAGATACATAATAAATGCTTCTAAAACTATATGATCCGGATATAAACATGCCACTAAGGAAACTTCCACACGAAGATGCATATGCCATGACATGAAGATATAATATCAAATAGATATATTCCCACACAGTTCACTAAGAATCATGTCATATGCATTCAAAATCACTTTTTAAAAACATCACCTTTTTCACATATCATTAAGAACACATACACACATCAATATCATGAGTATCACATATTCATAGATAAATAATCATAAAAATTATGATCTTCACCACATACACATGAAAATAGAAACTTGATATCATATAGGCCATAAAATTAATACTTTAACATATATAACAAGAAAATTCACACTTCAACTCATATACATAATAAAAGTTAAAACTTTATCACTTATAAGGTAAAATTTCAAACATTATTTTGTATTCATCATAAAGCTACAATTTTATCACATATAGCATAAAAGTTCATACTTTACTCCATAGAAGTCATATATTATAATTCAATCTCAACAAAAATTGGGTTTTATTATTTTAATCCATTAGTCTACATTTATTCATTTTAAAATATAAGTAATCATAATTATTTATTTCGTGTCATCCAACCAAAGAATTAACTATAATTTGTGCGGGGAAAAACCCTTACCTTGACCGCTTTTCTTCCTAGTATACGTTTTAAGCCCCACGAAGTTGTTCAATAGGAAACGAAGTCCCAAGCTTTGGATACACAAAGAAAAGGAGGTGTGAAGGTGATGGTGGCTAGGGTTTTGGTATTCTTTTTTGTTTATTATTAGTGAGTATACATAAATTGTAGACTTAGGAAAATTTAAAGTGGAATTTGTTGGTTAGATATTGTTGGCCTTAATGAAGAATTAGAGTGATAATATGTCACTCTTTTTCTGTTTTTGTTTTTTTTTTTGTTAACCTTCATCATAAAAACCAAGTCACAAACACATAATCCAAATTTCTACTCTTTCAAGTGGGTTGGGTCATACCAAGCCTCAAACTCTTAGCCCAATTTCTTCTTGTACTAGAAAGACATATCTACATATAATATATATCTACTTAATATATATATATATATATATTTTTGTAAGTTTAAAGTATTAGGAGGGAACATATATTTTGGACCACTTGAGTGAATTTTAGTCGCTCCTTGATCAGATGTTAGAAATGGCTATCAAGTATTTAATGATGAGCTCTTAGGATTAATGTTATCTTTGCCAGAGTCTTGTGAAACATTTTGGGTTTCTATAACAAGTAAATCTCCTAACAGTGTTGTTTCTTTGGAAACGGCTAAAGGTGGTGTTTTGAATGGGGAGATGAGAAGGAAGGCACATGGTTCTTCATCTCAATATGAAGTTCTTGTCATTTAAATTAGGGGGAGAAGTCTAAGGTAATTGGTGTTGGTGATGTATGCTTGCAAACTAAATGGTAGTGCCATTGTTGTTTAAACGAGTCAAACATGATTCAGATGTTCGCTTCAATTATTTAAGAATGATGTTTTATGAAGGTATGTCCTAATTGGGTAAAATGACGTTCATTAGCCATAACTCAATTTTTTTTTTCTCTTTTAAAAATTTATATATTTTTATTTATTTATTACCAAAAAATGAATATGATTTGTTATAATGTATAGAAAGAAATATGGTCGACAAATAGAAAGTGTTAAATTAATATAAGTGTTTTTCATCTTAAAATGTTAGAGAATAATTTTTAAAATAAGTGTTTTTCATCTTAAAATGTTGAAAAATAACTTTCAGGTAAAATACGCATTTCTTCCATAATAATGAAGAACATGATTTTTTTGATGCCAAATTTTTTTATCTCCTTATAATATTTATTTTTTAAAATTGAGAAAAAGATAATAATTATTTATAATTGTGATACTAATGATCATTTTATTCTAATAATATAGTTTTAATGTATCATTGAATGGATACTAGATTTAGATATGAATGTTTTATGTATAAAATATTTATTTTTCATGTGTTATATTATTCGACATTCAATATAGTTTAATATATTAATATATTCATTTTTTTTCAATTCTAACTTTAAATGAAAAGATCATTGCAAATTATACATATTGTCCATCAAAGTCATAAACTTTTGTTGATCACAAACTACGAAAATATAAAATTATTTTTAACTCATATTTAGAGAAAGAGAAAAAAGGAAGAAAATAATACGTACCAACAATTTGAAATTTACATCTTAAAGAATCAAATTCTATTTGTGCAGCCAATAGCTTTGTTACTTTCCTTTCAATACATATCGTATATTAGAATATTGTAATATCAAAATCATACACAGATTATACTTATTTAGTAATATACAATTATGTTATTTTTCATTTATTTTAAATAACTTGTCTGTTTATATTAATATATCATAAGCATATATAGTATTAAATATATTTTTTAGTTGTATTACAAATAGTAGATGATTTATTAATTTATTAATTTATTTAATTATATTTAGTGAGTAATTTATTTGTATTTGGCGGTTGTGTGGCTATAATTCTCTCACGGATTATTAGAGACGACGTCCGACAATGAAACGACTCGTTAGCATACCAGATTCATTGGACGAAATCTATAATCGAGGTAATGGGTGAGATGAGGTTCAATTTTATGAGTATAAAATAACGTAGGATGAACGAGAATACTGAAATTCTCATATGTTCATTCGGGGCTTACTACGTACGGTTGAGCCCTATTGAGTAATAATTAATTAATAATATATGAATGGTAATAGTGAGGACTAAAATATAATTTAGAAACCTATAGAATTGTGTGAATTAATTTATATTAAGATTGCGTGTTATTTGATTTTATGAAACATATACTAATTGTTATTGTATGAATGATATGTATTTGAGTGTTTTTGTCTACTTGATTGAAATTCTGATATTACTTGAAAGTGCACCCAATTGATTCCTTATTATGTGATTAATAGCAACTAACATACAACAAAACTTTTTATCATTAGAGATGTGAGTAATCACACTCTTAAACCATTTCATAATACATTTATTTTAGAATTTGGAATGGAAAAGAGTTAAATATTTTTAATGGTATGTTTTTTATAATTGAAAATCTAATTCTATTAAAATAAAAAATTTATGAAATACAATTAAAATATGAATTGATTTATTTACTATTAAATTTGTTGAATTGCTGTGTTTTATTTTTTTATGATTATTGAATATGTATTCCTTTACAAGATTATTTTATTATGTGTCCTTACATGAATGTTGTTATTATATATTCAAATGAAATATTATATTCTAAATATGATTTTATGAAGATGATTGTTAAAAAATAAATTATTTTTATTGTATATATTTGAGATGAGCTTATGCTTCAAATCGATGGGTAAGTACCCAAAATTACTTACTCGGATGAGCTATTTTCTCCATATAAATGAGTTTTATACTCCACATAGATCAATTTTAAACTCCACAAAGATGAGTTTTGCACTCCACATTAGATGATTCGGTGCTCCACATGATGAGATAATATTCACTCCGCGAAAGTAGTACATTTCCATATAACGTCATTGAATTGATTGATTGATTTTCCGCGGAATAAATGAATGTATTTGATTATTATAGATGTGAATGATTGTTAATTTAAATTAATGAATTTATATTAATTATTGAAAGTAATTAGTTTTTATAGAAAATTATTTATATTATTTATATTTCTAAATAATATTTTGGAAGAACGTGTGTTTTATAATAGATTTATCTGATTACCACGTCTGTTGAGAACAACACTTGTTTTAAAATTTGAATGTATTATTTATTGATATTTAGTATGTCATAAAAGTGTTGTTTTTAATGATTGAGACCGTTAAAGACCTCGAGAGTTAAGAAGTCATGCCTTATTTAAGAAGAATAATTTCCTTAAGTTAGTAAATCAAGAATAAGTAAACATAGTGTTTACGTCGTATTTTATTTTAGGATTAGTTATTAAATGCGTAATTTTAAATATTTTTTATGTTAAAGAATTTTCAAAATTTTATTTTAAAGATTTTACAACATTACTTATTTCAGACAATTTATTATTTATTATAATACCTTATTCACTTATATAATTTTTTTGGTTACATCAATTATTAAACCTGCGTGTAATTAAGCGTTACAACTCACCTCACTTGTTTTGAGGACTTAAAGCAACCCTTTGTTTTAGTGCTCGAATTTTAGTATACATGCAGTCCTTTGTTGCATTTAATAATTCTCTGTGTTGAATAGTGAAATATGACTTTTATAATGGATTTAGGTTACACCTCATTTCAAGATGTGAGTTCCTCTTCTTTTATCCTCTTAAACTTTGGTTCACGTATGTCAAGATATAAAAAGGTTTATATAAAAAAAAGAAGTGAAAATTAGAATCTAAGTGTTGTTTATAATAGGTAAGTCGTATAATTTATCTATAAATTAATTTTTCAACTATGATTTGAAATTTAGATTTTTTCCCGCGAACTAAAAAGTTGAATTTTATAATAAAAACGTACAATTATCTAAATAAGATTTCTTAACTCAACCTTAATTTTTGAATTGGTGTAGTATTTCATTTTTATCTTATCATCGATTCTTTTATTTATTTTAATGAATCAATAGTTGAATTTCTAATGTTAATGAAGAAATCTTTAAGTTTGAATTATACATTGAAGGAATCGATTGAAGATGGAATCGAATAAATAAACAAATTGAAAAAAAATTCTTCAATTGAAAAACGAGAATTAATGAAGAAATCGGAAAAAACTTATTCGACAAGAAAACGAAAGTTGACATCGGAAAAAGCTTTAATAATTTATGAGAAGAAATAGGGAAAAATATTTGATAAGGAAATACAATGAGAAGAAATTGAATAGGAAAAAAAATTATGAGATGAAAATGAGAAAGAAAGAGAATAAGTATTGTTGAGTGAATTGATGATTGAGAACTGAATATTTTTTTGGATATGAATGTTTGATTATTTTTTTTAAGTTAACACATGTATTATATTAAATGAGAATATGTGACACTCTCTGTAGTTAAAAATAATTATAGTGACAAATAAGGAAATATTACTAAAAATTAAGTGTTACGATAGATTTTTTTTTTAGTTAACCTTGTATTTAACATGAGGATTATTGATTCCACGATAACTTATTACTAGTTAAGGTGGAATTTAATAATCAGATCATCATATTTTGATTTTTCCAACTTATATTCATCTTGATGTTGAAATTCATTGATAAATTAAAAAATTAATGTTAGATTGGTTATATTCTGAACCTTGCAACATTGAAATATTTGAATACCAAATTAATGTAGATTTTACCTACTAGAAATTTTTGTTGGAACACAATCAAGAGTAGGGTGAATCAATGGTGAAAATTGATAATTGGAAATTGTGGGATTTTAGAAGATGATGGAGAAAAGAGAGAGATTATGGAAGAGAGTTATTTTTCTGAATTTTTCATTAGTGTATCAAAATAGCATTAGTTTTTAATACTATACACACAAAAGTATTTATATGGGATACAATGTGGAACCAAATTAATTTGGCCCAAAAACAACATTTGAATTATTTAACTTCCAATATACCACCTTAATTCAAATGCTCCACATTCTTCATGCCTAGCTTCATCACAAGCTTGTTGAAAACCTCATTCGTAACGCCTTTCGTCAACAAATCTGCAACTTGTTCTTCGCTTTTGCAATACCCCAAACGTAACTGTCCGGAACTCACTAGTTCCCTCAAATAGTGAAACCTCGTCTCAATATGCTTGCTCCTCCCATGTGCTATGGGATTCTTAGCAAGGTTGATGGCTGAAACATTGTCCATCAACAGCAAAACGGCTCCTCTCGTGTTGCTGTCCAGCTCACGCAGCAGGTTCACTAGCCACACAGCTTGGCATGCACATAACGAAGCTGCAATATACTCTGCCTCGCAAGAAGAGAGAGCAACCACCGACTCCTTCTTAGAACACCAAGAGATTGGTGCTCCTCCGAACATAAAAACATAACCGGCCGTTGATTTCCGATCGTCCTTATCTCCGCACCAATTGGAGTCGGTGTATCCGAGTAATTCGCACCTTTTGCCCATGTCACTTGCAGGAAATAAAATTCCACAGCCAAGAGTACCTTTCACATATCTAAGTATCCTCTTAACTGCTGCCAAGTGTGATACCTTTGGCCTCTCCATGAACCTACTTGCAATACCGACACTAAATGCTAAATCTGGCCGCGTATTGCACAAGTAACGCAATGATCCTATCAATCTCCGGTATTGAGTAGGATCCACATCTTGCTCATCTTCACTATTGGACAGCTGCAAACGTTCCTCGACTGGTGTTGTGGCAGCATTGCAATGCTCCATATCACACCTCTTCAAGATCTCCATTGCATACCTCTTTTGATGCACGAGTAGCCCCAACTTTTTCTTTTGGAATTCTATGCCTAAGAAGTATTTCATTGTGCCAAGATCAGTCATTTCAAATTCCCACATAAGCTCTTCTTTGAACTTTGAAATGTAACTTTCACAGCTGCCCGTAATCAATAAATCGTCCACATAAAGACAAAGTATGATTACTCATTCGCTTGCATCCGACTTCACATAAACACCATGTTCAGATACGCACTTCTTGAAACCAATGTCTATAAGAAAACCATCTTTGCGTTTGTTCCAAGCTCTTGGGGCTTGTTTCAAGCCATAGAGTGCCTTCCTTAACTTGTAGACCCTTGCCTCTTGATTTTTAATCACAAAACCAGGTGGCTGTCCAACATAGACCTCCTCATCAAGTGGACCATTCAAAAATGTCAATTTGACGTCCATTTGATATAACAGCCAGCTGTTGTTATTAGCGATCGCAACAACTAACCGGATGGTTTCATATCTTGCTACCGGTGCCAATACCTCATCAAAATCTATCCCTTCTTTTTGCAGATATCCCTTTGCAACTAATCGAGCTTTGTGCTTAATTATCTCACCTTTCGGATTTGCTTTCACTTTGTAGACCCATTTCACACCAATAGCCTTTTTGCCTTTCGGTAAATCAACCAATATCCATGTATTGTTCCTTTCAATTGATTCCAGCTCTTGCTTCATCGCACACATCCACTTTGGATCGCTTAATGCCTCCTCCGTATTCACCGGTTCGGATTTGGCCATTAGAGCGAAATGAATAAGATCACCCTCATTGTTGATCTCGCTATCTTGGAACAATTCACAATCACGGAGTCTTTGAGGCAATCCTCTTCGCCTCGTTGATCGTCTACTTGATTCACCTATTCTGGTTCTGAAAGGTTGCTGTATAGCACCTTCGGCAGGCTGAAAATTCTGACTTTCCTGCAGAAAATCAATTGGCAAATCGATTTCCAGCTCTCCAGAGGCTCCAGAATGTTGATTTTCCTACTGACAATCGATTGGGAAATCGATTTCCACCTCTCTAGAAGAAAAATTCTGATTTTTCTGCAGAAAATCGATTGGTGAATCAATTAGCACTTCTCCAGTAGCTCCAGGATTTCGATTTTTGTGGCATAAGTCGATTGGTAAATCGATTGGCACTTCACCAGTAGCTCCAGGATGTCGATTTTTGTGGCATAAATCGATTGGCAAATCGATTTCCTGAGCTGATATGGCAGTTTTTCTACTGTCAAACTGTCGTATCTCATCCACGATTACATCTCGACTTATTACGATCTTCTTGCTACTCACATCAAACAACTTGTAGCCTCCGGTAGGATGATATCCGACAAGCAACATCATTTCACTCTTGTCATCAAGCTTCTTTCGAAGCTGTCTCGGAATGTGTCAAAATGCTACCGAACCGAAAACGCGCAAATGACTCAAATTCGGTTTGAATCCAGACCGTACCTCTTCTGGAGTCACCTTTTCCAGCTTCTTTGTAGGACACCTATTCAACACATAGGCAGTTGTAGCAACAACTTCTCCCCAAAGCTCTTTCGGCAAATTCTTCCCTTTCAACATGCTACGCACCATGTTCATAATTGTCCGATTTTTCCTCTCGGCCACGCCATTTTGCTGAGGCGTATAGGGTGGTACAACCTCACGCACTATACCCTCATCATCACAATACTTCCCAAATTCTCTCGAAGTAAATTCGCCTCCGCCATCGGTTTTGAGAATTTTGAGTTTGTGACCGCTTTGCCGCTCAACCATGGATTTAAACCGTTTGAACACCTCATCCTTCCTCTTTATGAGATAAATCCACAGCTTCCTACTAAAATCGTCAATAAATGTGACAAAGTATCGATTACCTCCATACGAACTGACTTGCATTGGTCCGCACACATCGGAATACACCACCTCAAGCTGATGTTTAGTCCTATGACCTGCATCTTTGCTGAAACTATTCTTGTGTTGCTTCCCTTGTATACACTCCTCACATATCTCAGCTGGAATATTGATACTAGGCAGTCCGATCACCACCTCATACTTTTGCAACGCGTTGAGATCTCGAAAATTAAAGTGTCCAAGACGGTAGTGCCACAACCATTCATCACGACTTGCCGCTGTAGCTAAGCACCTATGCTCCATGATTTCCAACTCAATCTTGAAAGTCCTATTGGCAGCCATAGGAGCCTTAAGGATCAAAACCCCATTTTGGTCCAAAACGCGCAAAACCTTGTTTTCCATCTGAATCATGTAATTCCTCTCAAGCAATTGGCCAATACTCAAGAGATTACACTTGATTCCTGGAATGTACAGCACATCTTTGATCAAGGAATGACCATCATCCCTTCTCATGATCAACACATCACTGATACCGTCGGCCGCTAATGTCGTATCATCCGCAAATTTCACTCTACTTCGCGTGGCTTGATTGATCTTCACGAACCAATCCTTTCTTCCCGTCATATGTGTCGAACAACCTGAGTCCAAGTACCACTCATTTCTCCCTTGGGCTCCATCTCGAACTGTTACCATTGCGCTTTTCTCCGAATGCGTTATTGCAGATATTTCTGCACTGCAATAGTTGTTGTCCAGCAACTTCCTCTTGTCACAGTTGATGTCCAGCACCTCTTTAATGCCATAGTTCTCTTCCGTGATCATTACAAGAACTGTGTTATCATAATCCACGTCTTGCCTAGCAACCTTAGCCTCATCCGCATAATTCTCCCTTGGTTTCGCTCTACACTCTCTTGCGAAATGCCCAAGCTTTTGACAATTGTAACACTTCTTGGTACTTTTGTCGAATGGCTTGTAGTTGTCTTGACCACCACCTTTGGAACTGCCCTCACCTTTCCTTGAATTTTGTGACTCTTTTCCATCAAAATTCTGGAAATTTTTCTCTCCTCTAGAAGGCCATTTCCCTTTCGATTTCTTATTCTTCTCGTTGAAACGGGCTTGCAAAGCAACTTCCGCTTTGGCTTTATCGCTTCCTCTTTCGTCCATCCTTTGTTCATGAGCTTCCAATGAACTTTGAAGTTCATCTTTCGTCATCGTCTTGAGATCCTTCGATTCCTCAATCGCCACCATAATATTATCGAATCTTGGTGTTAAAGAACGCAATACCTTCGACACAAAATTCTGTTCGGAAACGGCTTCACCACACGACTTCATTTGATTCCCCAAGCGTGTCACACGCGTCACGTAATCGTTAATCGTTTCCTTGTCTTCCATTTGAAGGAACTCAAACTGCCGCTTATGAGTTTGTAACCTCACCACCTTCGCCTTATCTGCACCAGCATATGCTTTCTCAAGAATACCCCAAGCTGTCTTCGCCGAGTCGCAATTGCCAACCTTTTCGAAGTTGTCACTATCGACGCTAGAATGGATTAAGATAAGGGCTTTGTAGTCTTTCTTCTTATCTTCCTTGAATTTCGCTTGTTGGGCTGCCGTAGCCTCTTTACCAAGAGGAGTAATGCCATCGGTAATCATATCAAGAACATCTTGATATCCAAACAAAACTTTCATTTGTTTGTGCCATTTGTCATAATTCTTCGAATCAAGAATCGGAAGGTTGGTAGGGATTTTGTCATTGGAAACGGACATGATTGCAGCGGAATTGGATCTGAACCTTGCTCTTGATGCCAAATGTTGGAACACAATCAAGAGTAGGGTGAATCAATGGTGAAAATTGATAATTGAAAATTGTGGGATTTTAGAAGATGATGGAGAAAAGAGAGAGATTATGGAAGAGAGTTATTTTTCTGAATTTTTCATTAGTGTATCAAAATGGCATTAGTTTTTAAAACTATACACACAAAAGTATTTATATGGGATACGATGTGGAACCAAATTAATTTGGCCCAAAAACAACATTTGAATTATTTAACTTCCAATAATTTTTACAAGTTGGATGTCAGAAAATTTTAATTTCTTTTTATCTAATGGTAGATCTAGATACACTACTTTGTAAAGAAGAAGCTAGTTTTGTTGTTATTATTTTTGGTTCCCTAATTTTAGCATCCACTTTTATTTTACTTTAGCAAGCAACATATGAACCAATGACTTAAGTTTTTATTTATCTATTTGACTTTCACTTTTAAAAGCTTTGCATTTCAAATTATGGCGATTTTAATTAATTTTCAAAAAAGATTTCTAAACTTTACTCAATTATTATCAATAATTTCAAAATTTTGAAAATTTATATAGTCCAATGTTTTTAACAGTTTATGATTTTCTATTTGTTCTTATTTTTCATTTACTATAACCTTTAATTGTAGGAAGTTCTAAGTATGCATTGATTGAAAATTTGTTTAAGAAAGCTAAGAAAATTACTGTCATAGATTCAAAGTGAGTTGATTAAAATTGGAATGCCTTAATATTATTGTTGACGGTGTGTTTTTAGGGACTGAAACTAAGTCAACTAACATGTCTGGTGAAATTAAATTACTACTTGTTATAATCTTCTCAGTATGATTAAGTTTGTGTATGTTTAAGAGTCAATGACCACCTTCAAATATTATTTTTTTCAAGAACTAAAATTGAGGTGTACCCTAGTTTATACTAAGTACGTTCCTTTTTATAAACATATAATTTATTCCACTTATGTTAATTAAAATATATATTGAATTTAATACTTTAATTTTAAACGTAGATGTTCTTTGTAGATATAAATTAATAAATTTGTGATTTTCTTTTTATAAATTCTATTTTTTTCTTAAATATATAGTAAAATGCGAATTTGTTTTTTTGTTTTTACATATAAAATGAAATATTTATTCGAGGGAGTAGTATACAATTTCAAATAGAATTTAAAAGATAAAACTCTTTAGCATAAAGAATTCATTCTCTCTCAAACCTCCTTTACCCTTTTTTCATCCATCAACCGATTACAGGGTACACACTCTAACATTCATCTATTGCTTCGATCAATTATTAATGCTCTTTGCAATCAATTTATTTCAACATCAGGTGCTTTTTATTACTTGATTTAATTTTTTTTTCTTGCGATGCTTCCTACAGGTTTAATAATTGCTTGAATCATTGCAAGCAAAACTTCATTGTCTCATTTGGAGATGGAGAAATTTGTTGCTGCCACAAATGTAAAGGTTAACAACCATATACCCGATGATCTTGCCTTCTTTATTTTGTCTAAATTGTTTGTAAAATCTTTGTACCGATTTGGATGTGTACGCAAAGCTTGGACTCTCTTGTTTGAAAACCCTCAATTTATGATAATGTATCGAAACTATTTTCTTTATAATAACCATTCCTATTATGATGGTGCTTCTATCCTCCTAAATCATTGTCTAGTTCCTTTGACGGGTGAACCAGGTGAACTACTCCACTCTACATTGTATTTACTTTTTAGTGACAAGTTTGAGAATAGGGTCAAATTAGATTGGCCACCTCCATTTCACGAGGATGACAGATGTATTCATATTTTGAGTTCTGTTTGTGTTAACGGGACACTTTGTCTCACACAAGGGAGGGGCCGGTACGCAAAATGTGTATTTTGGAATCCTACTACAGGTGAATTCAAGGTCATTCCACCTAGCCTTTTTGAGTATGTACCTTATCATGACACTATGAAGAATTTTCATGGTTTTGGTTATGACCATGTTAGAGATGACTATAAAGTGATTCGACAATTAGATTTCTTTCTTGATTGCTACGCATATGTGCCATGTGACGAACCTGTAGGTTTCACCCTGATGTGGGAGATATATAGTCTAAGAAGTAACTCTTGGAGGAAACTTGATGTTGACACGTCTTTTTGTAGTTCGTATGATGAAGTGTACATGGATGGATTTTGTCATTGGTCGGGTATAGATGATTACCATAGTCTTAGTAAGGTTGGACCGTGTTTGGTATCATTTGACTTGTGCAATGAAGTGTTCCTTACAACACCTTTTCCCTCAGACATGGTTGACTATTGTGATATTTTGCGCTTGGTGTTGTTAAATGGATCCATTGCTATCATAATATATGATGAATCGACTACTTTTCACATAAGAATATTGGGTGAACTCGGTGTGAAGGAATCATGGGCTAATGTCTTCATTGTTAAGCCATTACCTTGCGTTCAACATCCTATTGGAGTAGGAGAGAAAGGCGATATATTCTTGAGAAAAAATGATGATGAACTAGTATGGTATGATATGAGTACTCGGACGATTGAGGAGCTTGGTGTTAAAGGAAGCCAAGGTTGTTGTACCATTGTAGTTTATAAGGACAACCTTCTCCCATTGTAGGTTTATGACTTTGGTCAGTAGGAAATAATAACGAAAAAATGATTGAAGTCATATCCAAATTGGTTTTATGTTGTATACAAATTAGTTTGCCAAGTATATGGCATATCTCGAAACTATCTAATGATACCAATTCCACTTTATCTATTTTATTTTGTAGTTTATCTCGAAACTATCTAATAATAGCAATGTCACTTTATCAATTTCACTCATTTAGTTTCCATTTTAATTGTAACAACGATATTTTCCCTTTGCTTAATGGACTCTAATTTAATATGGAAATACCTAGTTTTGGGAAACTTGATATTTTATCAAGCAACATATCTCTGTTTGACCTTATCATGTATGCCATCGTGTTCAATTTTGTACTATATCATTTAAATAAATCAACTATCGATATCTGATATTATTTTGTTTTCTTAAATAAATCACCTATTGGATTTAGAACACATATATCATCCATCTTCACTAAAGTTTTACTATCAATGTTGTTATTTCAAATATACACTTATAGTTTATGAGTTCTTCTTGTTTAATTATACTCTTGTTGACTTCTAAACTATGTTTTGGCTACAATGCTTAACATTTGAGGTTACAATTTTTCTTTATCCTTCCCTTATAATCCATATCATCGTGTTGTTTAATGTCATCCTTTTGTATAAGTTTTAAATATCTAGTCAAATAGAGGTGGAATAGTCTCGATGTATCAACTTTTACTAAATTATTATCATAAAAAGCTGCTACTCTCAATAGAACTTTCATATATTTTCTTCTAGTTCCTTACATGAATATTGGCAGTTTGATATTTTTTTTTGCAAGTTATTAGCACTTTTTAGATAGATGCATTTGATAATTTTCAACATTAATCCTTAGTTCATTACTATTGTGCTTTCACTCCTTAAAATTGAGCCACAATCATTAAAATGATTATGGCTCACTACGGTTTGCCTCACTACTAGTTCAGTTTTCTTTCGATAATTTAGTTACCATTCTTTCCATATTTTATTTGATAATTTAGGTTCGTGATTAAAATAAAATATTAACTATATTTTTATTTATTAATTATATTCTGTTTGAATACCAATTATTTATAGAAATAGGAGAAATGCATTGGTACTATTTATTTTCCTCTATAAAGTGAGTATATTTTATGTACCTATTTAGATTTTTCTGCAGTAGTTTGAAATTAAGTTTGAATTATAAAATTGGGCATGTGTCCTTTTTATTTTAATTATTTTCTAATGATAAAGTTGCTGATTTTATTGCACAAAATGGTCCAAATACCAATTAGTTCTTGTTGATTTTTGAAACAAAAAAACTGCACATATCACTTTATTTAATTTAACTAATTTATTTTGTTTACATGTTTATTTTGCTATTTCATAGTTCATGTTATTAGTATTCCTTAATGCTATTTGCAATATTATTATTAGCATGCTTGTTTTAGCATATTACATTGAGTTTTAAATAAATAAAATTAATTAATGTTTGAATCAAATAATATGAGCTCTTGTTTGAATACAACTTCTCTAGACATTCCTCTGTTTTTATCTTCAATTCTCTCTTTAGATAAACATGTGCAATTATATTCTCTATCTTATATATATATAATCTAAATTTGTTTAACATCCAAAGACTTGAGTCATTCTAATTATAATTTAAAATTGTTGCAGTGTTTATTGCATCATAAATTTTTAAGATAGCATATACTGTATTTATATATACGTACCAACAATTTAAAATTTACATCTTAAAGAATCAAATTCTATTTGTGCAGTCAATAGCTTTGTTACTTTCCTTTCAATACATATTGTATATTAGAATATTGTAATATCAAAATCATACACACACTATATTTATTTAGTATATATAATTATGTTATTTTTCATTTATTTTAAATAACTTGTCTGTTTATATTAATATAATCATAAGCATATATAGTATTAATATATTTTTTAGTTGTATTACAAATAGTAGATGATTTATTTAATTAATTTATTTAATTATATTTAGTGAGTAATTTATTTGTATTTGGTGGTTGTGTGGCTATAATTTATGAAATACAACTATTAAAGCATGAATTGACTTATTTACTATTTAATTTGTTGAATTGCTGTGTTTTATTTTTTTTATGATTATTGAATATGTATTCTTTACAAGATTATTTTATTATGTGTCCTTACATGAATGTTGTTATTATATATTCAAATGAATATTATATTCAAAATATGATTTTATGAAGATGATTATTGTGACACCTAAACCGCAAAATAATATATATAATAATTTATATAATATTTCTATAAAATTTGCAGGCGGATAATATAAATTTATTTCCAATATAATAAAAAACTTATATTTTTAATTTAGGATATCACGTTTCCAAAAATAAAATAAAACACTTTAAACTAATTTTTATTTATTAAAATAGTGCAATCTCGATAAGCTTGATTTAAGTATAATTACTTGATTTAATTTTAAAAATAACTAGTACTTCTAAGGTTTTAATACAATAATTCGTTTCAAATTAAAAAAGTAAATATAAATTACAACTCTTATTCCCGGTATCACTTATTAGAGCGGAGTTCCTTCCGAACTTGAACTTCAATACTCATTAACCTGTAACAACAGTGAATTTGCAGACGCAGAGCCAAACCAGTCAAACACAAACAACGAAGGAATTGAGTTTTGAAAACATATTAATAGTATAATATAAATAAGAACGCGCAACTAATCATAAATAAACAATATCATTACACAAACATTCTTCACAATGTGGTACCATTCTAACTCTGAAGTACTTGGTTAGAACGCTTGATACTATGCCACCATCCTGGTGGACGAACAATTCAAATTGGCCCTGTCCTCATACCATGCATCTATATTTTATTATCACATCACATAAATTCGTCTAATCAAACATATGCATCAAATTCATTTGAAATCAAATATCATAATAATATCAAATACCACACATTTAACGAAATTAAATCAATCAACACCTTATAAATATTTCTATTCTATATTTTAATCTCACAATTTCCATATTTTCACATTAATCAATTTATCACTCAAAGAGCTATTGTTGTACATAGCGAGCCCGAATGAATCGTTGGAAAATACAGTTTTCCCATTCATCTCACATTATATTATACTCATGAATTCAAATGCTCTCTCACCCCTTACCTTATTTCGACGCTTTCACACACTAATACGATTCCACGAGCAAGCATTATTTGTTTATTGGCTCTTTGTCCTTCAATCGATCTAACTAGACAGTTTATAGGTAAACGTATAAAAATAAATTATTAGAAGATACTCTAAAAATTAAATTCGAAATTCGGTTAAGGAAAACTACAATAAATCAGAAAACCAATCAGTGAATAATATAGCCACTTATCACATGGTCGTTTTGGCGTTGGTTTCACTCAAATCAGACTTACGGTGAAGGAGAACGGTGCAAAATAACGAATTCTACAAACGGAGAAGTCGGGTATTTTAGAGTGAAATTGGGGTTGTTAAAAATCTGGAAAATTATATTTAAATGACAAGTTAAATGATTGAAATAACATACTCAAATTTGAGCGAAAATTGAGAAATTTTTCCGAACAGAAATCGACGATCTGTATCAATTTTTTCTTCCTATGAATAAGAAGTTATGGCTGCTCTCTACATTTCAACTTTTTGTAGTGTAGCGTTTTCTTTCGTAAGTTAAGGTTATATTTGATTTTAATTATTTTTTTAACATATTAATTTTGTAAAACCTAACTCTTTGAACTCATTTTGTTATATTTTGTTTTATTTACTAGAGCAACTATTTATACACTTATTTTGATTTATTTATTTTCTACTAAAATAATATATTTTAAATATCAAATTAAAATATTATTATGCTATGAAAGTAGTCAAAATGACAATAAATGAATATAACATCAAATCTTTTATATAAGTCACTAAATCAATTAAATAGGTATAAATATAGACATAACTTAACAAGTAACATATATAAAGAAAATTAAGCGCAATATTATTAATATTTTAAAACTAATATTTACCAAGAAAAAAATATTAATTAAACAAAGCAATTTGACATCAAAATATATTTTAACACTTCTATAGTAAAATAGATACTCTAAAATATTCAAAATAGTTATATATAATAGTATTAATTAAAGTAAGAATAGTTAGGAGTAATTAACATATAATTATTTTTTAGAAATATATTTAAATACAATATTTGTTATTTACATTACTCATTTAGTTCAATATGTACAAAATTAACATATCATAGAAACCACACATATAAGAAATTAATCAATATATATTTTAAAATAACTTTAACACCAAATTAATGATTTAAAATTCTATTTCATTAATAAAATAATTTATTATAAAATTTAGGGTGTTACGATTGTTAAAAAATGAATTATTTTTATTGGATATATTTGAGACAAGCCTATGCTTCAAATCGATGGGTCCTGTACCCAAAATTACTTACTCGGATGAGCTATTTGCTCCATATAAATGAGTTATATACTCCACATAGATGAATTTTAAATTCCACATAGATGAGTTTTGTACTCCATATTAGATGAGTCAGTCCTCCACATGATGAGATAATATTCACTTCGCGAAAGTAGTACATCTCCATATACGTCATTGAATTGATTGATTGATTTTCCGCAGAATAAATGGATGTATTTGATTATTATAGATGTGAATGATTGTTAATTTAAATGAATGAATTTATATTAATTATTGGAAGTAATTAGTTGTTATAGAATTTTTTTTATATTATTTATATTTCTAAATAATATTTTTGAAGAGCGTGAGTTTTATAATATATTTTTCTGATTACTACGTCAATTGAGAACAACACTTGTTTTAAAAATTGTATGTATTATTCACCGATATTTAGTATCTCATTAAATTATTGTTTTCAAAGGCTGAGACCGTTAAGTAGACATAGAGTTTACGTCGTATTTTATTTTGGGATTAGTTATTAAATATCTAATTTTAAATATTTTTATATGTTAAAGAATTTTCAAAATTTTATTTTAAAGATTTTACAATATTATTTATTTGGGATAATTTATTATTTATTATAATACCTTATTCATTTATATAATTTTGTTGTTGTTATTACATCAATTATTAAACCTACGTGTAATTAAGCGTTACAATTAACCTCACTTGTTTTGAGGACTTAAGTTAACCCTTTGTTTTAGTGCTCGAATTTTAGCATACATGCAGTCCTTTGTTGCATTTAATAATTCTCTGTCTTGAATAGTGAAATATGACTTTTATAATGGATTTAGGTTACACCTCATTTCAAGATGTGAGTTCATCTTCTTTTATCCTCTTAAACTTTGGTTCATGTATGTCAAGCTAAAAAAAGTTTTATATTGTGATACCCTAAACCCCAAAATAATATTTATAATAATTTATATCATATTTCTATAAAATTTGCAGCGGATAAATAAAATTAAGTTTTCAAGAAAATAAAAACTTTTGTGATTAATTTATGATATCACGTTTCTCAAAGTACACGTGCAACAATTCAAATTTTATTACTGAAATAAAACAATTTAATTTCAATCAAGTTGATTTAACTATAAATTCTTATTTTAATTATGAAAACTTATTAGTACTAAGGTTTTCATATAAAAAGGTCATTTGTAATTACATTACTAAAAAAATAAGTTACAACTCTTAATTTCCAATATCACCTATCAGAGCGGAGTTTCTCCCAAACTTCAACTTCAAAATTCATTAACCTGTAAAAACTGCGATTTCGCAAATGCATGGCTAAGCCAATCAAACACAAACAACGAAGCAGGTGAGTTTTGAAATCATGTTAATAGTATAATATGAGTAAGAAGAACACCTAAACAACCATAATAGAACCGTATTATAATCACTTTACGATATATCAAAATATTTAAGTAAATAGTATCATATTATAACATCAAAGTCACTCAAGTAAAATAATTATCTCATTATAATATGCATCAAATCATCTAATCATTATTACCTTTGAAACACATCAATCACAACAAAACAATCACAAGGAAATGCAATGTTATGCATGAGCTTAGACTCTACTTCACAATGTGGTACCATTCTAACTCTGAAGTACTTGGTTAGGAGGCTTGATACTATGTCACCATTCCGGTGGGCGGACAATTCAAATTGGTCATGTCCTCATAGATCCCCTCAAATCAACCTGAGACACATATATGTGACAGTCGAGGTATACATGTGTTGCGTGGTAGCTCCCGACATTTGGAGTTCTACCTCCAAGTCACCTAGGAATTCCCCACCCGAATACCTCCAAGGTCTAACAATCTGGCCTTAAGGCTCGACAGCAGACCGCCATGATCATGCTCATTCAGTTGTACTTCCCTGGAATCACTAGGCTTTTCAGGCCCTACCTATATGATGACAAAATAATCTTCACTTCACAATTTCTCAATATTTATTTTCTCCCATCGTTGGCCTATGATACTCCATTAAGAACCATCATCTCAAACACAAATTGAAATCACAATTATTTCACAAACTATGAGGTTACTTCAATATTCTCATCACAAATTCACAACATCACTATCATTAATCATTTTTCATCACATAAACTCATCACAAATTTATAGCATCACTATCATCAATCAAACATCATCACATAAACTTATCACAAATTTATAACATCACAATTATTAATCATACATCATCATCATCATCACATAAAATTATCACAACACATCCATCTTTGGTTATCACATCACATAAACTCATCTAATCACAAATATATATAAATTTAATTCGACACCCAATATCACAATAATATCAATTTCACACATTCAAAGAAATTAAATCAATCAACACCCTACAAATATTTCTATTCTATATTTTAATCTAACAATTTCCATATTTGTAAATTAATTATTTTATCCCTCAAATGGCTAGTGCCATACGAAGCGAGCCCCGGATGCATTGTTTGGAAATACAATTTTCCCGTTCATCTCACAATATATTATACTCATAAATTCAAACGCTCTTTCACCCCTTACCTCAACCAAGGATTTTGTGCACCGGATGATATATCTTTATTTAATGTATCATGTCTTCGTCAAGCGTTGTCTCTAAATAACCCAGAAAAGATGATAAAACAACAAAATACAAATAAGTTATTTACTATTGATAGTATAACAAAAAATTTATTTAATATATATATTAACACAATGACATACACATAAATATTTAATTTTAAAAAACAACAGAATCATAGGATGCTAAATAAAATAGTGTATACAATTTTGATTTTAAATAGGAAACTGATGTATGGATGTAGTGCAACTAATAATATTATTTACTTTCTAATGAATAATACCTACAGTTAAAATTTAAAATAATTAAAGCTTTTCGATGTACAACAAAATTAGACATTTTGCAATGCAGTTTACTACCTAATGCTGTAAATTGTTATAAGATGGTTTATTGTTTAATTTTATACATACTATAAATAATTGGTTAATTTCAGACATTTAAAATTCAATTTGGTATTTAACAAGGAAGGTAATAGGTTGATTATTATATTAATAAAAAAATCATATGATAATTATTGAAACGGTAATAGGTTGATTGTTAGAAAAGATAGGAGCATAAAAATTATATGATGAAGATGAATACAAGAGATAATAAGAACTAGTATGATAATAACTTTTATAATATATGTATGTTCTATGAGTAAATTTTCAATTTAATAATATAAAGTTTTAGTGAGATTAAAACTTAGTTTTAAAACAATAAGGAAAAAATTTGTAGAGATACTAAAATACAAAATTTGTAACGATCTCAAATACACTTACCTATTATCGAGTAAGTTTACTACTTCGCATAATATTGCCAGATTTATTTTCTTCTTTTTTTTTTTAATTCAGAATCCTTTTTATATTTGTGAATGAGTACTTTTGCCCCTTTTTTTTTAACGTGGTTTTTATACTTATGTAGTTATATACTTTTATTTAGTGGATCCAATATATATGTATATAGTTATAGTTAAGTAATAGTAAACATATAACACTTCTACACATCGGTGATGTGTTATTTATTTTTATTTTGCTAAAATAAAATTAATAATTATTTGAATTTCCTTTCTAATATTCTTTTAAACACAGTTTTTCAAACATTACTAATATTTTATAAATTAGAGTAATTAAAATAATAATATAAGACAAACATATAACTAATAATTAAAACTCTCACATTCAAAATAATCTCTACAATTATATTTTATTTCTCAAAATACTCACATTATGATATATACCAGCATATTAGAAAATAGTCGAAATTATAATATAAATAAATATACGTCAATATTATATTAATTACTAAATCATAATAAATAAAATAATCACAATGTCATAACAGATATTAAAAATAAATGAAATCAAACACAATATCAATTCTATCTCAGATAATTATTTATAAAAAGTAACTAAAATAAAAATTATAAATATAGAAATATATCAACGTGCATACTTAATATTAGTTGAATGCACAGAAAATATTATATTAATTTGGTATGAGTATATACAGTAAAATCACATAAATCTTTTTCTATAAAATATTACACTAAAATACTATTATTTTTTAAAAAATATATATCAAATAATAAAATATAATATTTATTATTTAATCGCTCATTTAATCTAATATTTAAGTAAAACTAGCACATTAATAGAAGCAACTCATATAACGAAAAAACTATCTCAAAATTTTATCACTCGTATTAAAATAATTTTAACATCAAACTAATTATTTAAAATCTATTTAATTAAATAAATAGTTTATTATAAATTTGGGGTGTTACATATATAAAAAAAAGTGAAAATTAGAAATCTAATAGTTGTTTAGAATAGGTTTTTTCAAAATAAGTGTAAGAGGTTGCAGACAAAAAAGGCATGCATTTTGATACTTTGAATAAGTCGTGATAATTTATCTAATAAATTGATTTTTCAACTATGATTTGAAATTATATTTTTTCCCCGCCCACTAAAATGTTGAATTTTATAATAAAAACAATTATATATTAAGATTTCTTAACTCACCCTTAATTTTTGAAATTGGGTGTAGTATTTCATTTTCATCTTATCATTATTATTTTATTTATTTTTATGAACATAGTTGGATTTCTAAGGTTAAATGAAGAAATCTTTATGTTTGAATCAGACATTGAAGGAATCGATATGAAGATGGAATCGCAAAAATAAAACAAATTGGAAAAAATTTCTTCAATTAAAAAATGAGAATCAATGAAGAAATAGGAAAAACTTCTTCGATAGAAAAACGAAAATTGACATTGAAAAAGCTTTAATAATTTATGAGAAGTAATAGAGAAAATATTGAGAAAGAAATACAATGAGAAGAAATAGAATAGGAAAAAAATCTGAGATGAAAATGAGAAAGAAAGAGAATAAGGTATTATGGGTAATTGATGATTGATAACACGATATTTTTTGGATTGGAATGTTTGATTTTTTTTTTTTTAGTTAACACATGTATATACTAAATGAGAATATGTGACACTCTTCTTGTAGGCTAAAATAACTGCAATTAATGACAAATAAGGAAATATCACTAAAAATTAAGTGTTACAATAGATTTTTTTTAGTTAACCTTGTTTTTGACGGAGGATTATTGATTCCATGATAAACTTATTTCTTGTTAAGATGGAATTTAATAAATCAGATTCTTCGTATTTTGATTTTCCTACTTATTGAAATTCATTGGTAAATTAAAAACTAAATGTTAGATTTTACCTACTGAAAGTTTTTACAAGTTGGATGTCCAAAATTTTAAACTTCTTTTTATCTAATGGTAGATCTAGATACACTAACTTTGTAAAGAAGGAAGCTAAGTTTGTTGTTATTATTTTTTTGGTTCCCTAATTTTAGCTCCACTTTTATTTTAACTTTAGCAAGCAACATATGAACTAATTACTTAAGTTTGACTTATCTATTTGACTTTATCATTTTTAAAGCTTTTATTCCAATTATGGCGATTTTAATTATATTTCAAAAAAGATTTCTTAACTTTACTCTAATTATATCCAATATTCAAAAATTTGAAATTATATAGGCTAATGTTTCTAACAGATTATGATTTTCTATTTGTCGTTTTTTCATTTACTATATAATCTTTATTGTAGGAAGTTCTAAGTATGCATTGATTGCAATTGTTTAAGAAAGCTAAGAAAATTACTATATAGATTCAAAGTGAGCTGATTAAATTGAAATGCCTTAATGTTATTTGTTGACGGTGTGTTTTTTAAGGCATTGGAAATAAGTCAACTAACAGGTCTTGGGTGAAATTAAATAACTACTTGTTTCTCAGTATGAATTTTTGTGTATGTTTAAAGAGTCAATGACCACCTTAAAAATTTTTTTTTTTTTTCAAATGAGTGATATATTCAATTTTCATGACAAAATTTTAAATGATGAAATAAGTATAATAATCTAATTCTATGATAAATTATTACTATCTTCAACATTATTATTGTTCTCATTCTCTTATTTTTTAAGCAAGCAAAATGAAATGAAATCTTGACACAGTCTAACCACACAAAAATTAAATTGGCTAATTGTGTTGATTGTGTTAGCAGGACATGTGTTGTTTGTGGAAACCTGGTTTGAAAGGACATTCATTGCAGCCACATTCAATAGGTGTGTGTAGTGTTTGCATCAAGCTGAACAACTCTGTAACCTTCGTGTGCGGTCTAAATTTGAGCTTTCATCGAATTCAATAGAGTCGCCACCAAAATTTATTTTAAAATAGAAAATTGGGAAACCTTAAAAATATAAAGGTCCTTTGGAAACAGATTTTTGAGTTTGGGAGTCGATATGCGTAGGGAGGTATTAGCACCCTACGATATCGCCTAAAATGGTTACCTATAATTATTGTTCAAAATTATATCAACTTAACTTATTTATTTCTCTTTATTATTAAATATGGATATAAATATTTTTTATAATATAATTTTCCTTGAGATAAAAGTGTGTTAAAGAGTAAAAAAAAGTTTTTATTATTGTGCTTGCAAGGTGTGATCTTGCTCCTACGTATCTCGGTGCAATGAGAATCATAGCTACGTAGTTCTTGGTAAAAAAATGTGGATGTGTTGATTTGCTTTAAATAAATTGTATTTTTGTTATTTAAAAAAAAATTAATTTTGAAACATAAAGAAAAAACTTGTTTGATTTGGATAGGTCGGCATTCCGGCGACGACAACCACGTTCAAGGTTTGAGTTTTTTAATCCATTATCTCTAACATTTTTTATACTCATGATCAATAAAATAATAATTTTCATCTTTATTCATAACTCAAACTCAACATATTACATTTAGATTATGATTAGGAAATGAAAAATGAAAAACGAAAATTACCTTAATCCTTCTGTTTGTTCCTCTTTTTCTTGTTGGTTGAATAGTGACAAATTCAATTTTTGCTTTAGTTGTATTTCTTTTACAAATTTCCTCCTTCAAAAAGAAAATTACTTTCAATTCGATTCTCTTTCCTTCCTCCAGTTCAAAATTTCAAACTTTATTTATAGACTAAGTATTAAGTAGTGAAACCTTTGTGTTTTGATAAATTTTATGATAGTAGATAAAATCAGGTTCTGGATTTTATGTGGGTTTGTTTGCAAATTCAGATTTTGAGTATAGAAATTATAAAAGAAGGTTTATAAACAAGTAATACTTTATTGGTATGTTGATTATAGATAAACCGCAATCAACCACACAGAATTAACTGGTTTTCATACATAGTTTTGTAACTATAGTAATGTGTGGATACCTGATACATAATATAAGCAAAGTAATGTTTAACAGGAATACTAGGGCGATGCAATAATATTAAGGGAGGGTTCGCAAAACAGCTCTTG